>JAZHYW010048416.1:0-124173 GCA_037355805.1 Ixodes ricinus
CCGAATGTACAACAAATGGGTCAATGAGCAAAATCTGCGCGCCTACCTTCCAGGGCGGCGAGCAAACTAAATCGTCTCTATTTACAAATGAGGAGCAGCAAAACACGTGCCACTGCAGTGGTAGCGTTGAACTTGAAACTGCGATATGCGCTGGGACACTGAACTTGTGAGCATCATGATCACTGCCTTAGAGCAGCCCATCTATGACACGTCGTACGTGAGAACCAATTGAACTGACAAAGGGAACTGGTTTTAACGTAATTCATTTTTTTTATATCCGAAAACATGAGTCCTAAAGTGGGAAGCCTGCAACCCTTTTTGTCATTAGTAATATTATTTCACGTAATAATCTTATGAGCAACTTTGGTTGATGAGTTTGTAAATTAGAGTGACGTCCTATTCCAGAGTTTGTTTGGAAACTTACACGCTGCGGAAATGTTCATGTGTATGTTCCATGATGCACTGGAAACACCAATCATTAATCTTCACTTAACTATCTTTGATGGTAATAAGCGCGAGCGTTATGGAATTACAATTGTCATCAAGTCTCGGAAACAAAAACAAAACACATTTCCTTCTTACACTACCAAAGTTGTATAACGATTGGACCACTGTATACACTGTCACTCGATGCTACTGCGGCCTAATGGTCATACGGTTCTTTCTTCGGCCATTAATTTGATTAAACGTAGATTGTTGAAATGGCCGTGAGTCGAAGCAATCGCGGAGCAATTATGCACAGAAAATTTATGAGCGTGCAAAAGAATAGGCCCCTCTGGTTTCTAGTTGAAATCCAAGTTTCGTAATAAGTGAAACTCAATTTCGACCAATTTCTGTTCAAGTTGGACACCTACGACAGTGCTTCGAGCCCGGCCGTGGCCTTGCGTAACACCTCCTGAATGCAAGGCCGCGATACTGGATTTTCACGGCATCTTTCGGAGCTCAGCAATATTGGGTACGAATGCTGCGTTTGGGTGGTGGTCGTGTTCGACCGGTCCAATGGTGACTCAGCGCTCGCGTCTAATCCCTGCTGAACTCCTTACCTATAAAATGCAGCACTGTGCAGCCTCGCTACCTAAGGGAGGTGCCCTCACGGCCGCAACATGACGGGAAGCAACCTCGAAGAGTCATTGTTCAGTATTGACTCCATACGAGCCTCTTACCTGGTGTGCGAATCCCGATCCCCCGTTAGAGCCGGCCAGGCCCTGGCGGAGTTCGGAGAGCCTGTCCGACAGGCACAGGTCCACGGCGTTGCCGTAGCGGCCCAGGAGCAGAGGGTCCACCTTGAGCGTGATGTCGGCCACCGGTGGGTCCCCGCCGCCCGCGCTGCTGCCTGTGCCGCCGCCAGGAACGCTGCTGTTCGAGCCGTTAGAGCGCTCACCTGGAAACAGCCGAACAAAGACCCACATCAGACTTCTGATGTCTCCCCAGTGCAGATAAGAACTGTTGTAGGCAATGTACGGGACTCCTATATTCAACGCGGAATACTGTTTATCGCTGAGATTGCTATCCAAGAAAAGTTGAAATGAAGCACCAAACTTTATTGGTTATAATATTGCTACTGTCCCACACCGTTAGTACGAACACGACATCGTCATTTTTTTTTTGCCAACTTAGCCACACATAACAGCTTCAGACACAAACCCTCGATCAACTAATTTGGTGCAGTACATGAGCAAAGTCCTATATACCGGCTGTCCGGTAGTCATTGAGCCGTCAGACAGAAGGGGAGGAAAAATACGCCATCGCGCGGCTCGAAGGAACAGCATCGCGCGTGTTCCACTTCTCATGCCGTCATAATTTTAATGCAATACGGTTAAGTGGCTCGTGGCGCAGAAAAACCGATGTCGGTGGCGTGACGTGAAAATCCAGGATTGGTTGATAGGGCAATGACGTCATAGTCATATGACTAAACAAATTATATATATTAATTATACAAAAACGAATCAGACGCCATATTTAACAATTGGTATGTGAGGAATGCAGTTCTCTAGCGATTCTCAGAGCATCATCTTGCAAAACAAAACTGTAAAACAAGAAAAAACCATTGGAGAGATTCGATGACAGAATTCGTAACTTTCATCTCAGAAAACTCAGGACGAGTGCGACTGGTCCAAACAATATAAATTATTATGAAATCCAGCCCCAGCCGACTAGGAACCGAAACAGTGCTGTCAGGTAGGTAAGAGAATAATTTAATTTGTCGAGTTCTGCTCTTCTACTATTCTTGACGATTGTAGCTGCTATTCATTTCTAAAACCTGCAGCGCAGGCACAAGTAACAATTACGCAAGTTAATGTCAAAACGCGTGTATGTGAAAAATAAACATAATTCTAGAGGCAAACAGTAGAAAATAAGGGCCAATATTAAATTCCGGATGACGGATCGTTTCGCATTAATTCTCGTGCCTTTTAGTTTTCTCGACAAAGTTTCCACTACACATCCACAACGACCGCGTCTTTTGCCAACGACATTTTTTCCCTTTCATATAAGCTTCCATTAAAGACAACTTTGCCGCGGTCGTGGCCCTTATAAGTTATAACCCTGTTATCTTTGCAGTGCGGTAATGCCAAAACAAAATCGTAATAATTGCATCGCCCGAAAAAAAAAAAGCGTGAAAGCAGATGAAGCATTAGCAAAAGTTTGAGCTGTACCCTACGCCCCTCTTCCAACTTTTATCGTTTTATTTCTTAAGAATTTAATCAAATTTGGGTGTAGTCTCTCCGAAGAAGACGCCCCACGTACCGTGCGTAAAGCTGCAAATAAGCACCGAATATGGCGCGGTCGAAGGCGCTAATAAGCACTTGGGAAAACTTTACACGCAAAAGACCGTTAACCCTTTGGTTTCGAGGCTATTTCGTTCCCTGGCTTCCTTTGGTTTTCTATCGTCTGCTGCTTTTTCCTTCTGCTCGCCGTTTCGGGCACTCCAACTCCTGGCTCGCTCCCGTGCGGCGCTAACTTCGCGCGCAATTATTTGAACAGGGAATAAGTGATTCGCGAAGTGGCGAGAATAAGTAGAAATAACGAAACTTATAAAATAAAATGCCCTGAGATAAGTAAGAATGCAAAGAGCAGTCGGTGTGGGTGTGGGGGATCGGTCGTATACCGTGCGCGTTTCCTAATTTAAAATAAGTGGATATCGTTCGCACGTCTCCCGATTGGGGGCGACACCATTGAGTTTAATGACGGTGGCGATAGCGCTGCGCAGCCACAGTTCCAGAGAGTTCTCTCTTTCTCTGTTTCTGGCTCTTTTTGTTTTCTTTTTTCCTTCGGTTTGCGCGTATAAATGTGAGTTTTCTTGTTTTGTTTTTTTGCAGTTCGAGTTTGGTTTTGTGTTTCTTGCTTTCACGAGCGCCCCCGCACAATGTTTCGAGCCCCATGGCCAAGAATTAAGGGTTTTCGAAGGATTCATTTAACTGCGCAAAACGCGAGGAGAAACTATAACAAAGAGACACAAACAAAGAGCAAAGTAGGAGTTAAGGGAAACCGCCGCGAAAGGTCGGTCGGTCGGTTGGGGACGTTTGAAGTAAAATAATTAATGAAAGTGGGAAATTGGGAAGGGAGACCCCAATCGAAGCCGAAGTGGCGCGGTGCAGGAAAGATTAAATATCAAGATAAACTTTCTAAGCGCGCAACCTTGTACCGTTCTTCGCTCGTTCTCTTACGCCTCCAGTACCATTGATACTTTATTTACGTATCTGTGTGTGTGTGTGTGTGTGGGAAGGGGGGGAGGGGAAGGGCAGAGTGGGAGGGAGAGGGGGAGGGGGGCAACGAAAGTTCGTACAACTAAAGCTAAGTAAACCTAGAAAATGCACGGAAACCTGACTATAAATATCCGCAACAACACATTCTACTTCCGCAAGCGTTCTCGTTCATTAGCTAAGTCCACAAAAAAGCTACACCTGAACGTGAGAGGTCCCACGCTTCGTGATTTTTAGCCGTTGAAAGTGTTTCTTTCAGTTTCTGTTAACTTTTCTTATAATTTTTAGAGAATCATTTCGCTCTTTCACTTTTGTAGGGTACATATTTTGCGTTGTCGCGTTTAGCTTAGCCTTTTTCGTAGTAAAAACTTCTCAAGATGAACTCTTACAAATATAAAGCAACAAAAAAATCCAAGGGAGAAATTTTTTTGCGTTAGAACACGTGGTGAAGCAGTGAGGAAACCCCTTTTCGTTTATTTATTTTACCTTTTTTTTTGCCCTATTTAGTTGTTCTCGCGAGTTCACTTCTTCTCATTGTATGTAGAAGGTATCCTTCTTCCCCACGTGCATATATAATTTATTTGATTTGAACACAAACGCTGCACAGAATCGAGATTGAGACAACGCCGAAAAGAAGGCAACGAAAGCGCGACCAGCGATAAGCAAAGCGGAAGATATCGAGATAGGGAGAAAGGAAGTGATAAAGCACGATAAAAAATACTAAAGAAGAGTTACACTCTGAGAAGAAGGGTTGCGAGAGTGAGAGAAGTTACAGAGTTTGCGAGAGAAGCAAGCAACGATCAGAAAGAGGGCCCAGGCGAAGAAGCTCCGGAGTTCTCAAACCATCGGAAATGAAAGGCCTCCCCCATCTTTCCGGGTTTGGCGCGGATGACGCGCTTGATGAGAAGAAAGCCCCATCTCGAAAAGAAGCGCTCACAAAAAAACGCGAACCCCCTTTTTGTTATACAAATGCGATGAGAGGCAATTTCATTCGTAACAAAAGCCGAGTTTTTCCCTATAGGTGTAGGGACCTCGGGAGGCATTGGAGGTCGACCCGGTACCAATGGAAACGGAGCGAGTGGCTTCTTCTCCAAATGAAATGAGGCCGCTGTTCACCAGCTCCAATTCCTGCCTCGATTCCAATTCATTCGATGGGAGCCACTTCTCAGTACTCTCTCTTTGTATTCCTTACGTTTTTTTGGGGGGAATCCACTTCTTTGTCCGTCATAATTTCCCTTAGCGGCCTTCGGCCCGATCTTCGCAGACGAAGATTCGACGCAGAGAAAGCTCCTTAGACTCTCGAAGCATCTTCGCGAGGTTCTTCTTGCGAGCGAATTTTCGCTAGTCGAAGCTACTCGCCCTCTTCGAATACTTTCGTTTATTTAAATTATAGTATCCATCCTCCCTTAACCTAGTCCATGCTTGGCGATAAGGTAGCAGAGTCTACTATGCGCGAGTACTCTGAAAATAATTCGCCCGAAAAGCCATAATGCGGCAGCTGAACTATCGCTAAAAAATAAAAAATAAAAAATGCTGCCATGTTGACTCATTTTTGAAGCTAATAAACTTTGCATCATTTTGCTACACCACAGAGGACAGAGAGAGTAAATAACTGCAATCTAGGCGGGAGCTAAGGAATGACAAAGTGAAGAACACGTGATGCGAAAGCTTGCCACGCAGAACCCCTGGGCCACCCTTGGGTTCTCGACTTCTGTTCTTTTCGATCCAAGTGAGCGCATCGTACCGGCGTGCGCTCGTCTATCCCAACTGCCTGGCACACGTGAAAGACCCCGGGTTAGTAGTCGTACTTTTACCGGTTAAATTTCTCATGTACAAAGTGAACCTGTCTCGTAACACCTTCAAGGTAGACCGACTTATCGCCCCCTATGCGGGCAACATCAACATCGCGTTATTTTAAAGCGCAGGAAATGCCAGCAGCCGGAAATACCATCTGCCCTGGGTGTCGCCCTGCTTAGCACGTTAATTGTCTGTTGCGTAGCTCATTTCGAAGTGAAAACGTTTTTCAAGCTTACCCTGCGGAAAAGCCAACACACTGAAGCATTTTTCTTTTTTAATGTGTGAGCATGTTTCGTTGCTACGCAGTAACGCAGTCTTCCCGTTAAGCCGAAGTCGCATTGCCAGTGCATCGTACAAATGACAGCATGCAGCCACTGCCTGAGGCATGTTTCTTCCACCAATCATGATCGTGACGCATTGGCCTTACAAGAACTGTCGGCTGTCATGCTCTAAGCCATAGCCCCCTATATACTGACAAAGCCTGACAGATCGCCACGAGAAACGGCCGCCGAAATGGAAAAGGTGTAGCGGCCGACAACGGATGAGAGGAGAGCCACGTGACTGGCGCCCCGCTGCGGTGAGACGCCGAAACACACTTCTTCCGAGCGAACAAGTGTGTTTCGGATCCTCGCCACTGCAAAAGCTGTGCGCTGACGTTCAGGTTCCCCGCGAAATTGCTCTTTGATGCTCTGTGCTACCAAATCCTCGCACTCCAAATCCGCGACTGAGCACTCTATGGCTCTGTCGTCGAACTGCCAGGCTTTATGAGTATAGAGGAGGCTATGTCTAAGCATGCATACATATGAAGCAAACACGCGCTCCGCACATGCTTGAGTAGCGTCCGCAGACGATTCTGTCACCATGTCTGCAACAAACACCGTGTTTTTTGTTTGTTTTTTTCTTCTTTTTTTTTGTGACTGAAGCCTCGGTGCAGCATCTGTCTTTGGAAGGGGGTGGGGGCTCACCGGGGGTCAGCTGCGAGGCTCCGCTGGAGGGACAGGAGGAAGGAGACCCGTCGGGGGGCGGCCCCGCCGACGCGTCCAGACCGAAGGGCGCTGCCGCGAAGGGTCCGGCGGCCGCCAGGTACGTCGAGTAGTGCTGGTAGGGGCCCCAGTGCGGGTCCGTGCCCAGGTGCAGGACTTGACCGGGGTCTGCGTCGAGAACGGGAGCGTGAAACGTCAATGGGAGGCTCTTGCCACTCTCGCTTTGAACGTGGCAGCCGAGAGTTTGAGATTCGCTATGGTTTTAGTCGCCATAAAGGCCGCAATAAACGTACGGACTGAACGTCTTTTTTTTGTGGTTTAGATTTTTGTGGCGGAAGAATACTTCTATGCGCCGTTTTGCCTTACACTGAACGAGAGCGGATGCTGCGGTCTACCGAAGCTAACCCATAGCTCGTGCGAGTCACAGGAGCTTCGGGTGAGCGTAGCGACCCGCGATGCCTCAAGTCACGCAGCAGGCCTGGAGTGCTTGATAAGTTGATACATAGCCTCCTATACATGGACAAAGCCAGGCAGATCGCCACGAGAAGCGACCGCCGAAATGGAAAACGTGGAGCGGCAGACAACGGATGAGAGGAGAGCCACGTGACTAGCGCCCCGCTGCGGCGAGACGCCGAAACACACTTCTCCCGAGCGAACAAGTGTGTTTCGGGTCCTCGCCGCTGCAAAAGCTGTGCGCTGACGTCCAAGTTCTCCGAGAAATGACTCTTTGGTGCTCTGGGCTACTAGATCCTCGCGCTCCAAATCTGCGACCGGCCACTCTATGGCTCCGTCGTCGAACTGCCAGGCTTTGTGAGTGTAGAGGAGGCTATCAGTGATATGCTCAGGTGACTCGTAGCGTCCATCGCGGTTCATCGAAAAGTGAAAAAACGGTCTAGAGCCGGGCAAGGTCTAAAAGGTCTGTTCACACACTTGCGACTTCTTAAGACTGCGTGCCTTGAAACCTCTTAAATTTCTTGCGACGAGATAACACACCGGCGCACCCTATCAGGTAGCCTTGGAGCACTTGGCGGTTCCGTATATTTCCTTCTTTTTTTTTCGCACGTCATTCTGCCTTTTTTATGGCGTGAGAAACGTTTCTGAATGTTATAAACGACAATTTTTCAAAGGTGGAGGCGTACGAACATCAAGTCTATCTAAGCATAAAAGCAACACATTTTTTTTTTATCTCGCAAATAGTGCGCTCTAGTGAAATGCAGTTCCAGGGTTACCGTATAGATGGCGCCAGTGTGGCAGCGTGTTTTCTCATGATAAAATATTTGATATTAAGGCATTCGGTGAAGTGTGACATGTAGTGTGACTAAAGAGGAATGCATAGGAAACTATGAGATTCTTCGAAAAAGGGAAAGTAAATCAAATAAAACACCGGATTTTTGCGAAGATCAAATGGATTAAATGGCAACGATATTAATATTGTACTGGTTAAGATAGCTCACCGCCAGGACAAGTTGGATGCTGCTTCGCCTATAGCTCAAGAAAAGAAACGGGCGGTCTTTTTAACAGACAGGTGAGAGACTGTGAACCATCTCGTCATGTCACACAGGATGTTTCTTGGGTGTTACGGAAGCTGTAACTTGTCTCGTGTTAAGGACATAAAGGCGACTGCAACATGGATGTCTGTGCATGATAATTTAACGTCTTCAAGCTTCCCATCCGAAGCTTCAAAAGATTCGGCAGAGACAAGTAAGACTGTTTAAGGCCCGTTCACACTATTGCAACCGAGTACGACTGAGAGAGATCAGATCTGTTAAAACTTCTTAAAACTTCTTAGGACGAGAGAACACACTGGCATTCTGGCGCCATCTATGCGGTGACCCTGGAACTGCATTTCACAAGAGCGAAGGTTTTGGCGGGATTTCCGAGGTCAAATGTGCATATTACCTTTAAAAAAGGCTCGTTTATAACGTTGACAAAAGTTTTTCAAGCCAAGAAAGAAAGGATATGCGCAAGAGAAATAGTAAATATGCCGGACCGCCAAGTTTACACTGCTACGCAATAGATGACGCCAGTGTGTCCCTCTCATTGTAAGAGGTTTTAAGGAACCCAGTTTTAAGAGGCCGCAAGAGTGTGAACGGGCGCTTTGCGAGTAGGAATGCTTTAGCACTCTTACCGCAGCGCATTTTAAGCAGCGCGCCACGTCTTCCTTCTTCACATGACGCTCCGGTGGTGACATCACGCTCCCCCACTGCGCAGGCGCGGCGAACCCCGCCGGCTTCACGACGACTTCCGTGACGAAGCATCCGCGTTGCTGTGCTTTTCTTTGGGGTTTATTTCTGAGGTGCTTCCGCTTTGACCTTGAGCGGCGCGTGCTTGATGACGTATTTTTACGGCCATCTTTCGGGCACTAACGCCGACGCCCTTTCTGCGTAACGGGACAAGTGACGCTTTCGCCTTACTAGCGGGTTTTCGCAGATCGTTTTCGCCGTCCAGCAACGCTCTCCGCAACCCGCTACGATACCCAGAACTCTACAGACAAGACCATCGGCGCGCAGGCGCGGTAGCAGCTTCTTCGTTGCGGAGAGCTTAGCGGAGGGGGAATCGCGGTCTACGAAAACTCCCTATTAAGACGCGGCCACGAAACGTACAGATGCCTCTAATGCATACAGTCGAGCCACAAATATGCAACCCCGGCGATATATTCCGATGCTGAAGAGCAGCCTCCTATCAAGTTCATCGCGTGTACTCGTCCGCGGCTCATAATTTACGGCGAAATAAAAGAAAGCCAAAATTATCAGCAGCCCTCGTCTCCGGTCTACGTGAATTTTGCTTCCCCCAGATGGCGCCTTCTTTACTTTGCTCGCCTCTGTCCCTCTTCTAATCCGAGACGAATTTGCTACGGCGTTCGTATCAGCGGTGAAGCACCACCGAAGCCTCCCTTATCTCTCCGGTCCAACGACGGTGCGCCAACATCGAAATTTTTGACACGTTTACGCTACATACGTCGTCTCTGATGCATCGCCTTCCCCTAGTCTTCCATCCGCCGGTTGGCCCCCCAGATAATAATCCTCTTTCACACGGGCACATTTTCCCGCACCCTCCCTCCTGGCCCCCTTCCTCTTTTTATGTGCGAGTATTACCGTTGTATTTTTGGTTTCTACAGTCACCTTCCTCTCCCTGGCGCTAATGATAATTTTTATTAATGCCGCCTTTTCCCCCGAATACCTTCCTCGAAGTTAAAAGAGAGGGTTGGTGTAAGCCGGAGTCCGCGGCAACGATCGCTGCTGCCTCGTCCCCTTCCACTTCCTTCTCTTCCATTTTTCCTTCCTTCCGGCAGCCACCATCCACTTTCTTGCCCGCGAGCGCGCGTCAAATTATTTAGGATTTGAGTTGCCCGCGCGCATGAGCGAAGGGAGGCGCCCGTGTTCCGCTAAACCCTACCCCCAGGCTACCTCGAGCCTTCTTGTCTCGCCTGCCACCGCTGCTGTTCTGGCAGGGTCGTTGTTTTCGCGACGTTGGCTGCTTGACTAGGATTTGTTTGTTCATCGCGGGGACGTGCGGCTGCGTGTGCGGGAAGGAAAAGGCGATGAACTCTGCTTGTTTATTCGTGTGCGTGTGTGTGCTTACATGCAGGCACCTTTCGATGGTGTTTTACAGCGGTAGGCAGCGTGTATGTGGTCTGACATTGTTCTAGTTTTAATCGCAGTTAATGATCTTCTTGGTGAATCGAGCTATGCGGAGAGCAAGCCGTCTGCTCCTTAGACGGGGTTGCGGTGACATGAGAACGACGCTGAGTTTTAACTGGTTTTGATTGGAAGGATAGTGGGTAGACCGCAACGCCAGCTGACTTAATGTCTACCCACTGTCCTTCTAATCGAGCCAATCAGACCTCGGCGACGTTCTGACGTCACCGCACCCACTGTGCACGAAGCATACGAACTTGCGCTCGGCATACACAATTAGGTACTGAACTATAACACCTGCAACGCTGTATCACAGGGCAAGATCCAATTTGAGAGTGAAAGCCCGAAACATAATAAGGAAAGAGAACAAGCGTGATCAAACGTTCGGCTCATAATATACGGTGGCTACACTGTTTCCTACGCTGTATAACAGAAGAAACAAATGGCGCCTACATATAGAAATTTTTAATTTTCCCTGAATGTGTATCCAGATGGTAGATTTTACTTTCTGAAAATTTAAGGCGTAGTTCTTTTCCTGTAAAAAAATGAGCTCCCAACAAACTCGCCAATGTCAACGGCTTGCGTTTTCACAGACGACCGAATTAGCGAGAGTGCAACTTGTGGCGCCATCTTCCGATAGGTGCAGGGAGTAGACGACGCACTCCATTGCTTTCTTGCTTCGCCCGTCCGATTCGCAGACCAAGTTATAAAAGTGCCGGTTCCTTCTAAATCCACATTTGTGGCACGTTTCTCTCGGGCTGCTCCCGCAACGAGGTGCACAAGCGCAACAAATATAAAACCGTGAAGTTCGATTCCAGGCGCTGTTTACTTTTTCGTCAACTCGGTAAGAGTGCACGCAACTGGCCTGATTACCCCTCAAAGCTCCATTGCGTCGCCGTGTACTCGGAACTACAGACGTCGCTAATTACCCCTACACAATGCGCTAATGCCTCCCCGTTCAGATTTTTTGTGTTGTTCCGCTTCTTTCTTTCTCTAATCGTTGGTTGGTGTTCATGTCCCTCCACAACCGAGCTCTTCTTACGAAAGCCGAAATCGCAAAGTGAGCTAACAACCCTGGTCGGTCGGTCCCGATCGTCTGCTGCGCTCGTTCGTCTGCTAAGGAAGAAAAATCCGAGCGGCACACCGAAAGGGATGTCCTCATTGCCTAAAGAGGGAGACGCCAGCGCTGAAAAGACCTACGCTGCGGCACAAGAGGCATTAGGGAGCACGAAGAGCTGAGTGTTGCACATTTCGGTGTCTGCTCTGCTTCTCGAAGTTCTCATCGGAGTTCGTTTCCTCCGTGTTTGATTTTTTGTCTTGTTTGGTTTCGGTGAAAGTACTCTTGGTCAGACCTCTCCGTCGGCTAGTTTGTTTTCATGTTACGTCGCCTGCTTTTTCTGCCCTTGCGTTTTTGGTCGCACTTGACGGCGTTCAACTTGAGTGCTATAAAATAAATACGAGAAGAACCGGCCGCCCCTTTTCTTTTTAGCGATAAGTGTATTACCAGGTGGCCATGTATGAGGGTCTTTTGCTGCTCTTCGTTGCATTCCGGTTCAGAACATTTCCGCATTCATATTAGTGATGACATCGAGAGTTTTCTAATCTATCCCCTTGCCAAATAGAAGAAGTATATACCGATGAAGTGTTCGGTATCCGCTCTGTTTGTATTCGTATTGAAAATAATTAGTTTGAAGCTTCAAACTCTACCGCGACGGTAACTGGTCGCCTTGCCCCAAAGCAGAAAGGAAAAGTGTTACATCATATTAAGTATTTTTTTAATATTTTCTGCACCAGGTGGCAGAACAAACTGACCACCACGACTAGAGAGCATATAATACAGGGAGTGCCCAACTGCTCGATCGAGATTACGTGGTTTTTGGGCCGCGTTTTTAATGTGTAGACCGAGTCGTCTGCTTCTTCTGCAGGAGTTCCGGTGACGTCAGAAAGACACCGAGCTCTGATTGGCTCTGGTTGAAGGATAGTGGGTAGACCTCAAAGCAAGCTGCCTTGAGGTCTACCCCTATCTTTCATTCATAGCCAATCAGAGCTCGGCGTCTGTATGACGTCACCACAACTCCTGCAAAAGCAGACGAACTTGCGATCCGCATACTAGTTGCGAAAAGGTGCCGAAAGCGTTGATCGTCTGCAAACGTCTTCGTCTTTCCACCTGCTTTCCTCCTAGCCACGCGAAAACGCCGCGCATGCGCACTGGCAACTAATCTCAGCAGGAGGCTTCCGCCATTAATTTACAAACGCTCCCGATGGTCTGAGATGGACTTTCTCTTCGGTCGAGGCTCCCTAATTACGACGCGATAAAGCTAAAAAAAAACTTCGAAAGGCATGATCGCACTTAAAAATGAACATCATAAGTAATACATTCTACGATTTGCATTTATTCACGCATATCACCTAATTGAAAATAAGCTAGAGTAGGCGTGGTCAGAGCTAAAGCTTATCATTCCAGCAACCTACGCACACATCCGCGTGGTATCTTTCCATTTCTACTTGTTTTAAACATCTCGAATTAAACCTTTGGAGGTAAGATATTCTTATCTACTTTAGTTTCCTTGTGCTTCTTACTTCGTATTATTGGGCTCTTGCAGAGAGTTCGTTCGTTCCGGGTTTCTTAACGGCGAGTTCAACGAACATAGCGGCGTTGCTGCCACTAATAGTAACAAATCGTGCTCTCGGCCGTGCGACGTCCAACCCCCAGAAGACAAAAGATCCATGAGTACCTCTCCTCCCTCCCTGTTCTAGTTAGAAAGCGAGTGTCGAACAAATCAAAAACACAATTCAAAGCCCTACAAAAAATAACATGCAATAAAAACCACGATGATAAGAACAAACTAACCCCTCACTTCCTCTTTTCCAAACCCGAGCAATACTTCAACGTAACGGAGTTCGCTGTTCTCTCTCTCTCTCTCTCTCTCTCTCTCTCTTGTTTTTTTTTCTCCCATAAACTCGTTTCCCTTTGCAGGGCTCTCCTTTTTCCCTTACCGCTGTAAAGAAAGTTATTTTGCACGTCTACAGACAACGCGACAAAATGGCTACCACTCCTTGGTTTCCGACAAGTGTGACCAAGCAACCAAAATTTCCTATCTCCCGAAGCCAGCAGAAAAAATAAAAGTGTAGCTACACAAACAATTATCAAACAACGAAAAGTATTAAGCACAAACTGAAGGCGCAAGATGGGCGAAAAGTGAAAGAGGAGATGAAATAAACCTCGAGCCAAAGTATAAAACTATAATGGGAACAAAGGGGACGTTAAGTTTCAATTGGAGCGAATGAAGACTAATAGACCCTCCAGGGTTTGGTGGCTCTGCCGGCGCTATTGCAACGTAGAGTCTATCTGCCCGACTCGCTCCAACACAAGAAACAGCGTGCTTTCCTCTTCTGTTTATTGAGAAAGGAAACTCAGGTAATTTGATTTTAAGGACCGTGATCTATGTACTGCCACCTCTTTCTTATATTGTTTATTTTTCTTGCGACGTTGTTAGGCTGAGTGTCTACAGGGAAGGAGAAGAAGCGTGGGAGACAGAGTGTTCTTTTTTTTTTTTATTCCATATTCCGATTATGTTCACCCGTTCATCCGGTCAGGGTGCTTGATTTGGCGTTTTAAGACTCCGGTCCCATGGCGGTCATCTTAAATAGCTACAGAAAGGGTTTTAGTTTATTAAAAAAAGTTAAAATTGCATAATGAAAAGTAGCTTTGCTAGCATATCCAAGGTGTTCTTGGAGATTCCAGAGAAGCTGTTACAGTCCTATATTATAATTTGAATAGATAATTAACGAGTAAATATTGCCATAGGATTCATATTTTTTTTCATTGACACTAGAGTTAGCAGGACCGTCATTTCACATCGCATACTTAATATTATAATTAAAAAAATGGACGAAAGCTTTTTGAACGTTTTGTTCTAAAGTTTGTTTTATAAAATGAATAGTTTGGGCTACGCGAAGGTTCATTTCTAATACACTTCAAAATAAAAAGTTCGAAAAACTCTTTTCCCTATTTTCGTTATAACATAGAGCAGGCGAAACAAAAATTATCATCTTCTTAACGTTAACGCTAAAGGAGAGATATAAGAAACTCATATCAATCCTTAAAAATAATTATTTAATTAAATGGCTTAGCTATGACTTATGCTATTATACCTTCGAATGCCCAGAAACAAGAGGGAGAACTGTGTTAACGAAGTCAGTTTTTAATATTTGTTTTTACATTTCTTTCGGTATATTAAATACCATTTTGTAGCTGTTAGAGTAGGCTGTCATGAGGCTGGAACCTTAAATCCTCAGGCTCGGCGACAACTGTTTCCTAAAGCAAGGCGCTTGGACCACGAGCGATCGTGAAAGTATGGCACGGCTAGTTGGGTTACTGATATTATAAATGTATCCTCAAAAGCTTTCAAAAGGGAAATATGTTTTTTTCTGCCAGACTGTGTGTAACTGACTAGACTTTTGACGGGCCCGAAGACAAGACTGTGTCAGAGTTTTTAAATAATGGGTTAGTTTGTAGCTGATAAATTTAAGAAGTGATGGAGATGGCTTTTTGGATGTTGTATCGTTTTTGTCCGCATTTTAAACTTTGCACTTTCAACGAAATGTGGTTGGCTGTTACGTACCCAATTGGCTAGCTTAATTCTGTGCAATCTCGGCTTCAAGAACTGTCATGAATTAGGAGACCCAATTTCTGAAATTCCCCATGTTTCTTTTTTTTTTTCTTCTTCTTCTTCAGTTCACCCATCCTATGCAACAGCGAGAAAGTTGAAAAAGATGATACACTGCGTCTTTATGCATGTGCCGAGCAATATGAACTGTTGACGAATGCGTTTCTAAAGGGCGCTACGGTTGCTTTAGAAATATTTTCATTTTATATGCTGCCTTACTGGGTTTGATTTTAAGTGCTGGCATACTGATCCATATTTGGCAAGTTTGAATTTTGACCGAGGTATCTATTGCGATGAAGGCGACGAGCATATATGCGTGTGCTTACAATGGGATATTGTATGCACATTAAATGTTTCCAACTGATCGAAATGATTTAACCCTTTCCTTGTGCATAAACTCAAGAAAGTTAGCATTTTGCGTCGTTTATTTTTTACATGGTCCTTTGGGTGGGTGCACGTAAGATGTGAACAGGTTTCCAATGTGCCTTTGCATTAATTAGTAAAACTGTACATTTTGATCGCCTTCCCGTGACTGTAGTCGAGATTGCTGAGAGCTCCGATTTTCGAGTTGCTGTTTACAATTATTTTTTGAATCCTCTAAAACTCCCTTCTTAAGTGAATTTGTTTGTTTACGTATTCTTTCTAATTATATTTTGTGTCCTGTTTAACTCACTAGCTAGGTATATTTGTTTCGTTTGTATATTGTTATTACGCCCAGCCCCCTTCTTTGGGCCCTGAAGGAGTATCAATAAATAAATAAATAAAATAATTAAATCGAGACAAATATGTATTACAAGGAAATACAAACAGTGAGTGTTTGTTGTAAATTGCCAGCAGAACTAGTCGGCGAAATATCACGAAATAAAGTTGTTTTGTATGGCAATGGAGTTAATTCATACACAAATGAAACCATGAAAGTAAAAAAGGCGACAGTGATCAGCTGAGTCATAAGTGATTTTAAAAGTGTGAACCTCGCAGTATTTTTCTCATTTAAGGGGACAAAAAAGAGAGGGGGGGGTACTGTTGTAACTAATTTAATGTTTCTTAAGTACTTAGATGTGTACCGCACAATGTATATGTCACATAGTAATACACTGAATTGCCCCGGGCACATGAAAAAATTATTTGAAAATAATCTTGAGAGAAAGAGTACCCGAAGGAGCGTCAATAACAGGAATATGTTGTTTAGTTTTTGTTGCTGCTCGTTCACTTCTTTATTGGAAAGACAGTAGAATCAAGAGAGTGCTGATAGTGTCAATCAACATTCCCTGTTCCTCTATCTGCATTATTTATCCGGAAACAATAAAAACATATTTATTTCAGTTTACGCCATACTCATAAAACTTCTAAAGAAAAACATTTCGGGGGTTGTTGAAGACAACTCGAAGTACATAACATTTCCCTAAAGAGTGTCCCCATTTCGGTCAGGCCTGGTTACTTACTCCTCCCAGCTCGTCTTCCTCCTTTGTTCCCCCTCATGGTCCCGCGAAGCGCAATCTCGCGCCGTTCACGAGAGTGGCTTTGCCGTCCGTCTCGATATTGCGTATATAAATGTCTCCGGCGCCGATACGGGGTGCCCCGTCCTCCCGTCCCTTCTCGGCGGGAAGCCCTTAGCGCCGCTGACAGAAGCGCCCAGCTTGACAAATGTACCGCCAGATGTCTCGCCCTTCCCCGGCAAGAGTCCTCCCTCCTCCCTGAGTAGCGTCAGCCAGCCCCTCACTGCCTTCATTTTTCCTCAAACGCGGCCCCTCGCAATGCATTGCGATCAAAAAGAAAGCATTCTCACTACTACACCCTTTCCCGTAAAAAAAAAAGAATAAAAAAAAGAAAAGGCTTCGCGCACGCATAAAATAAAACATGGAGAAAGAGAAAGAAGCAGGCAGCTAAGTATATAAACAGCTGGAAAAATCGGGGATGCCGAAAGAGAAAAAAAAATGGGGAAAAACAAAAAAGGGTGTCAGGGAGGGGGAAAAAAGGGACGCTAAAAAATACGGTAGACGGCGCCGAGTGGGAGGAGCGCCACCGTGCGCTTAGTTTGGGAACTAATTGAGCAGACCATTTCTTCGCCCCGGGACGCAAGTGCTTTTAAAGGAGGTGGGGAGACGTTGTTGTGTACGGCCGCCTAACCGTGTGCCTGTACGTCTTCCCCATCGCTCGTTCTGTTGGTGTGTATCATGTACCGACGCGAGCTGGTACAGCGGTGCAAAGACGAGTCCCAAGGATGTGCCACCTAGAATGTCGTTCCCTGCCAAACAAAAGGTCCGCTCGCATTCGTTGTAGGTGTACATGCCCCATGGACCTTTGAAGCTCGCTAAAGGTCGCAGCTTAATGCGCAGCAAGGTGATTGCTCGATAAACACTTGCAGGGCATTAGTTCCGAAAGGAATTTTCATGCTTATAGCTGACATAAGTCACGTTGGATGTATCTCTTGTCGTCTATAGATTCAGTGTGTGCGTGTGTGTGTGTGTTTGGGGGGGGGCTTACATAGCTTTATTTGCGTAATGAGATGCGCTAGGGGGGGAGTATCGTATACAATAAAATAAGAACTGTGGCTGGTTCTGTCGTCACTCGTTTTGTCGCATGAAGGCATTTGAATACACACTACGAACGCGTTATTGTACATGTCATAAAGTTGGTGAAGAAATTGACCTCATTGGACCCCAGACGTGCGTAATGTTTCAAACACCGTCCTGACAAACAACTCTCTAAACACGACGTACTATATCACTGTAAAAAAAATCCGTTCTTGAAACGTTCGTCGACTCCCCAATAATCCTTTCAGCTTGTGAAAAACAGTTTCACCTCGAGCCCTATTGCTCACTGGGGCACTAGAAAGGCAACTAAGCGATGAAGAACTATTTCGCATAAAAAAGGCGCTTAAAAGAACCCCTTATTGGGTTTTTCGAAATCCCCTTTTACGAGCCTCTAAAGAAAAACCTTTTAGGGTTCAAAATATGGACAAGCCGAACAATCCCTTAAAATTCTCTTACGACCAGGTTTTTTTTTAATTGAGTGTAGTGTAACTATGTTTATCTAAGTTAAAACATTTCCCCATACGTAACAACCCACAAGAATAAAAAGATAAAAAACAATGTTGATACTATGAAGGAGCACGGGCACGCACCCGCACGCGAACTCGTCTTGCTGATCATACACACGAAAATAAGCAGAAAAGCGAACACACACGCGGTCATATATACAGGGTCCGAATGCAATGCGTCTGGTTCCCACGCAACGCCAGAATGGCCCAACCGGGAAAACCGCGGTTTGCAAATCTCTGCGCCTTACACAGGCATGCCCCGACCACACCAGACGCTTACCTCCTAGTAATAACCGCAGGCAAAAAAGAAAAACAATTTATTCCTCTCTCGTGTAATAAAAAACCGAGCAAAAAAAATAAAAACAGTCAGTCGGCTCTGATTCCTCCAATCTTATTTGTGAGTACACGCCTGCCAGCGCCACCTCACACCTTCTCACTGAACGCGTTGTTTCCAATCTCTCCGCCATACATTTTTATTTATTTATTTTTTTGCGCTTGGCGATTGTTACCGGCACGGAAGAACAGTTGCGCAGAGAAGAAGCAATACTGACGCCGGCACACCGCGAGGGGTGAGGGAAGCATCATCAGCATTTCCCTGGAGTCCCCAAGTCTCAGCGGCGTCAGTCAGACACCCCCGACTCGCGCTCGAAACGAGAGGAAATCAAAATAAAAATATTCCCCAACAAATGCGCTGTACGGGCATCCCCGAGGTGCTGCCGTCAGCAGCCATATCGTCCCCCGAATAACAGCTAGAGAAGATATAAATACCGGGGGTAGCTCCATCATAAGTTCCACCACAACACACGGTATTCGAACTCTCTGGCTGAGTGTGGGCTTCTCGGTCGGGTGATGCGAAGAGCGTTTTCCTGTGTCCGCGTTGGCCGCTATAATTGCATTCAGTGCTGGGATGGGGAGACGAGGTATAAGTAATCACGGCTGGGCGTTTTTTTTAAGTTTTTTTTAGCTCTTTGACGTATTATATTTTGCGTCAAACAAGGCTTTTGCGTGTTTGGTGTAATACTTTGAAACGACAGTGCCAAAATCGTTTCAGCTTGGGTCCAGACGCAGCCGATGCTACAAGCGCGAGCTCCGCGGGCTTTCAGCGTCCCTGCCAAGCACGCGCGCTCGTGCGGTGCAAGCACTGTTCAGGGTCACATGCTCGCGCTTGTAGCATCGGCTGCGTCTGGACCTCAAGCTGAAACGAAGTATAGACTACAATCGAAGGGGTAATATGTCGGTTTCTTGTGAGTATGGTATAATCTTTTACAGATATTATCCGAGTGTAAGTTACATTTTGACTCATACCCTGAGTTTTTAAGCGTTTCTGTATCTTTTTCCCTTTTTTTTTGCGGGGATATTTTTGTTTATAGTTAACAGAAATATATCCGGTAGGTTAAATGATTTGAGGCACGCTGGTTTATGGAAAAATAAAAACACAACCTAAAAACACACAAAAAAAATTTTTTTTACTGGGCCAGTTAAGCGAATATAGTTTATATTTTAAACGGATTTTACCGCTCTTTAGTACATAGAATACCCTTTCATATCTTTCTCATTTACAACAAAATCCCACTGATACATATCCCACATTTAATTTACATTAAATATTTTGTTGTAGAAACTTCTTAGGTCCGTAACAGGGCCCTTCGCATCTCTGAAACTTATGGAGACACTGTTGGCCGTTAAAGGTTTGAAAAGCAATTTTATTGACCAAATTTTCTCAGCGTCTCCAGTCAGCCACTGCGAAAAAAATTGTACTCGACTTCTTGAAGGAGGAAACGATTGCATTCTCACGTGTTCCTTTTCTTTGTAACTTTTAAGTTCATCGTTGATTTTGTTCGTACGTCAGACCGAACACGTCCATTCTTTCTCACGCCGTACTTTGATTCAGACGTTCTCAGTTGCACCGTCTTCATCTCACCGGCGCCAGCCCCCTTCCTCCCGCGGGGGCAGGCAGGTACCACCTCCACCGTTCGGCGGAACGAATTTATGACGAGACATCTCTCTCCCTCTCTCCAACATGGCACATCCACGCCTCCCAACCTCCCCGCCTGCACCGTCGCCGTTGTCGTCAGATTCTCCGTACGAACGCACACTTCGTTTCGAACGAGCGGCCGATGATGTAGAACAGGGCTTTTCACTTTGCCATACGGGGCACAACACGAGTCTCCATTCTCTCCCCCCTCCTCCTCGTCCCCTTCGTCGCTACCTTTATGTCGCACTCTTCCACTCAACCAAATAAAACGTGTTACAATTCGGTTCTCCTCCAACGGTACACGCCTTCCCCTACCCTTCTCACTTTCATGCAAAATACAACGCACTCTGAACCCCGCAGTACACAGGCCTCGGACCTATAAAAGTGCCCTGTTTAGGGGTCGATTTATGCCCGTCTACGTCGCCGGTAGGCAGTGCAACGCCGCCTGCATTGTGTGCACGACAGCGTTGTAGGACGCGGGCAGAGGATCGCGTTCGGGAATTCGGCGGAGCTCCCCGTGTTGCATTTGTAAAGTGTGCGACGCCTATTTGTTGGGGCAGCCATCCGAGTTCCAGCGTCTGTATTTCTATGGCCGCGGAGGCGTATTTTCCCCACTGTCGTATCTAATTATCGCTTTTGGGATTTTATACTCCCACTTGTTTGTTTGGTTTGTTTCTTTTTCTACTAATACACGTTCTGTGCTGTCTCTGGTTGCATTTATATTAAGTGTATATTTTTATTTTCCAAAATATTTCATTCGCACGGTTTCGCCGTAGAGTGAACTTATTCTGGGGCATTGT
Source organism: Ixodes ricinus (assembly GCA_037355805.1). NCBI lineage: Eukaryota > Metazoa > Arthropoda > Arachnida > Ixodida > Ixodidae > Ixodes > Ixodes ricinus. Next base: position 20,605 of record JAZHYW010048416.1, read on the forward strand.
TGAACTGCACAAAAACGAACATATGATAACTCCAAGCAGACTTACAGCCTCTTGATGCATAGAACTTCAAGAGCATCGTTTACGACAAATAATGTGTTTGTACTTGTATTTGTTAATTTTAGAACGCATTAACAATGACAATATAGTTACACCAGGATTTTCAGGAAATCAAGAAGATGCACATTCTAGCATTTGCGTTAATTTGCCGGAGGTAATCAAGCAATATGAAGATCGAAGGGGGATCTGAAAGTTGTCAATAGAATGTGTTATAATTGCTACTGATCAGATTCAGGTACCCTGAAAAGTAATTCACAACTTTAAATGGGTACGAAGACAACATTTTTGCACTTGTTTCTTTGCTTAGATCTGGTATATGCTGTTCGCCTAATCTAGCGTTTCTGGGCTGCCAGCAGAAATGTCAAGAAAGCCAATTTTAAAACGAATTAACAAATTTCAAGAATGCGCCTGATGGTTGTCTTGCGAAGCTCCTTTGGAATGCCGCCACGTCACGGACATTCAAGAAGCAGTGCTAGTTCGCGTCAGTATGGCTCACTCGTGGAGTTACTTTGTCCTGAATTTGACTTGGCGGAGGACCCTATCGAACTGACTACGTTGTATATGTCAAAGCTTCCACAGTGCTTTCACAACGTGCATTCCACACCATCAAGATAGCCGTTCTTTGCAGACGATAGGTAGGAGTTAATCTGAGATTGCGGGGACCTCTGCCAGACCAACGAGACCAGACCCCCCCCCCTTCCCCCGCCATGAGCGCTGTGAATAGCGCGCTCAAATATGGAATCCATTCACATAGCTCGCCGGTGTCGCCAGGGCTGGGTGCTGACAGTTCTTTCTACTAGTTCCCTCGAGCCACTACTTCAGCGGTGTGAAACATACGCGGTGAGCCGAACGCTCGCGGCACATAAAATACCGGCATGGCCGCCAATGACGTTGCGTGTAAGCTATGTATAGGCCAGAGGCAGAGGGCATACAGTCCTCGGAAATTACAAGTAGGCGAGATTGTTACGCGTTGGCGCCACCAAGTAGGAACGCTCGGGACTACAGCACCATAGAACCCCTAAATGAGCTAGGCTTAGGGCATAGGCACTCTGTACCCCGAATTTGTTGTGGATGCCGCCATCTTGGTGCTTAGTACAGAATAGACGCAACTGCCGATCGTCATGATTCAAAAGTGCGACTTCCTCAGCATTAGATTCGGTGTTTCGAAGCTCATGTAATATTGCATTGCTCTGTCGCGGACTGTTTAAACATTTGTAGAGTACGAAAAACGTTTCCTGTGATTACAGATGAAGTTTCAGATAACTGGCAACCATGATTTTAAGCACCAAGATGGGTAAGTATCGTTACTGTGAAGCGTAGCTTATTTAGTGGCGCTACATTACCCTTGGCTGTGCAGGGGCCTTGACGTCCCGAGGGCGATACGCGTTGCTCTTCTCGCTGGTCGATTTTGAAGCGAGACGTAGAGAGTTCGCGTTCAAGTAATTTTGTTTCCGAAACCTTTTAAGACTGCCTCTAATCTGCTTAAGTAGTTGATTAAATAGAAAGCATATGTATATCATTCTTGTCGCCGCGATATCAGTTTAGTACGAGCCTGGGAGCATGTTTAATACGAAAATCGGAATGGTTGATGTGATGTACTCTAAATGCTACTACAAAATGTGCCCCATAAAAACGAGGTCCTAACTTCCTTGAAGGAACAGCAGAGGAAAACCCTTAGAACACTTTTAATCACGTCGGCCGAGATTTTAATGTAAAAGGCGCAAATGTTCTATCGAAGGTTACTCTCAGAAGTTGGAAGCACCCTCAAGGCGCCCTGACATGAGCGGTTCCCTTATGCGTGACGCTGGCGGGTGCTCTTGACATCACAGAGCGTTTGTGAAGGATGTTAGGATGTTCAAAGATGCTCTTAGTCTAGTGACCATTTATAAGCCTTACACCAACCATATCGCGGCGAAAGTTCGATAACAATATTATTGCGCTGTCTAAAACGCCATTTCTTGTCACTACGAACAAAAGAAGCATGGCTGGAGTGTCGCTGCGCTGGATTATAATAAAAGAAAACATATATACACACTGCAAGCACTCCAAAAAGCAAATTGTGTCACTGGGCGAAACAATGGGCAGTTTTTCCCGTTAAAGAATAAAAGATTAAACTCGAAGACCATCGAAAGAAATATTGACCCCGTAGAAAGGCGCTTAAAGTTACACGCGCAATATGGCTTTACGTTAGAACAAGCGGAGCCATTCTAGCTAGGTGCCCTATGCTCACGAGGACCTTTTAGCGCATTTTCACCCTGACCAATTCAACCTGACCAAAACTACCTATACTCGTATTCATCTAAAAAACCATAGCAAAAAAAAAAAGGTAAAGGAAAGATCCCGGCTTTTTGCGCAACGTTACTAATTTTCCCCTTAATGTTTCGATAACACAAACGATGACGTCATGCGCAAGGCCTTGTCTTTTAGGTGGTATGACCCCGACCCCTCTTTTTCTTGGAGCGTGAGGAGAGCAGCTCGGTGGTGTTTGTTTGACGCGAGGAGAGAACCCACTGACCGTGGTGGGGTCCGGTCCCAGGGATCCTCCTGGGGATGTCCAAGGCCCACTGCTCTGCCGTCTTCCTCCGCAGGTGGTCCCACTCCCGGAGGGGGTCCAGGAAAGGGGGCCGCTGGCCGAAGGCGCTCGCGAAGGCCCTCAACTGCTGCTGCTGGCCTAGAGGGAGGGACAACCGCCAAGGAGGACCCGTTAGACGTCGCTGGGTACAAGTCCAAGTATTGCGTCAAGTCGCATCACATACACGCAATGCACGAACCTGAGCAGACACGTGGCTTGGAGTGACGCCACACCAGCTAGCGTCTATTGTGTTGGCCTTGCCGCTGAGCGTGCAGCGCGCATATTGCAACGCTATATTTAAGTGTTTTTTTTCTCTTTTGCAAGGACAAGCAGGAATGGTCGCTAGCATAATGAACGGTGACGTCATGAACACGCCATGTATGGGGGAATAGGACGGGTATTGGCAGTGCTCGTCGGTGCACTTTGTCGTCCGTCCAACCTTGATACTTATCGTGAAACCGACAGAACTGAGTACTAGGCGATACTTACGCTCCCACTTAGAGGGTACACGACGGGAGTTAGGGCCGCAAGATACTTACATACTGTACGGCTATATATGCAGGTAGTGCTAATGGCGTGTAATATATGCACATGATGCGTTCCTTTCAATGTTTCATACGCGCCTCCACCGACGAAAATTTTCCGAAAGTGCAGAAATATATTCCCAGTACTTCAGCACGCATGCGTGCGCAGAAGTACTGGGAATATATTAGAGCATGCATGCGCACGTCGGCCCAAAGGAGGTCGCAACGGAGGCCGTAAAGAAAAACAACGAACTTTATGAAGAACATGAACACATAGCAGGTTGGCACAGATGACTTGAAACACGAAAGAATAAAATACATAGGGACGGACACACACAGACAGGACAGTTATTTTATGCCATGAAAGAACAGGACATGAAAGAAATGTCCTGTCTGTGTGTGTCCGTCCAAATCTGTTTTATTCTTTCGTGCTTTAAGTCACTCATAAAGAAATATTTTACTTATGCAAACCACACTTGTAATTCACCCAACCGGGCTTACAGTACACTAAAATAAATAAATAAATGGAAATATAATAAAAAAACAAAAGCTACAGCGATTTATAAACGAAGAACGTAAAATCACCGCTTATAGATGATTCCAGAGGGGTAAAATAGGAGTATAACTTGCTGTCCTTGCCCTCTTTTTCTCACTGATGTGAAATGCACTACTGAAGCAGGGGCTGACAGAACCAAATCAAACTGATTGATGACAAAGACGCAGCGGTGTATTGAGTAACAAACTTTTTGTGTGGTAAATACAGAAGAAGTGAAACCACAAAAATGAGAAAGATGCGGGTTTGTTCGGCCTGCGTCCATAGTGCGCTGTTGTCCAATATCTTAGCATATTACAGAACAAAACATGTGTGGAATTTCTGAATTAGGTTCTTTCCGACTTGGCTAAAAACAATAAGATGCTCCTCTAAAAACGTCGTCTAATGCAAGCATTAACTTGAAAAAAACATTCTTAAAACAGCGTTTTTTATTTTGACGCTGTAAAGTTTGTGTAAGGCTTACAACCGAAACAGCATACATCCCTGCGAAGATAAAGCATCAACAAATACCTCTCCTCAACTGCGTACTGAAAACTATAAAAAATTCCAAATGATGGCAGTGTGTTGAACGTAAACACTGCATCATCAGCGAGTAGCTCTAAACTGTTTATATAGAGGAATACTTAAAGAAAACGAAACATCTGTCTTCCGGAGTGCAAACGCCTCACTCCATGCCCCTACAGTACGTCATGAATTACCGCGTTAACTAGACTAAAACCAACAGGCCTCCGTATCGCATTACACTGAAGTGTTTGTAAACGTTCTAAAAACAAACACCTTCTGAAAACATGGGGACGCTCCTGGCCACCCAGGGACAGCTGCGCAAACGTAGCAAGATAACGTCATCCTCGAGTCACGACTGACGCGCGTCAAAAGCTACATAAATAACCTTCCTCCACATCTGCTGTCCGCAGAAATCACCGAGCCAGAAGCGGAAGCGGCATCCCCCTGAGGTACAAGCATGCGTGCGCAACAACAACGAGCTCTCCTCCATCTTACATCACGTGACAAGAGGCGAAACGGAACGACGCAATAAACGCCGCGAGAGCCGGCGGCGTCCGTCCATCCATCCATCATTCATAACCACCTAGCCCACCGCACGGGCTCGCCGCACGGCCCACGCTCGGCCGGGAAAGGGCCCCCAAGGCGCGGACAAAGACGATTTCCATCGAAGAAGCAACAGCGCGCCGCCCATCACGACCAATCGCTCACGCATCGCCATGTGGGTATTTTAGGTTTCAGTCGATCCAGATCCCGTCTCCGAGAGCGGTCCTAATGGGTGGCGGGGGTTGGAAGGCAGGGAGCGAGCGGAGGTGGAGGGGAGTGGGAGCCGGCTATCTTCGACAGCAGATGATGGCACCCGATAGCCCTGCCACTTATTCGCTGAAGGTGGACCAAGTGAAGAGCACATACTGAAGTGCAGCACTTTCGAAGGTCATGCTGGTACGACATATTAGCCGAGCTTCGATCGGTTGATCGAGCCACCGAGAGCATACAAAACCGGGGTCACCCTCGGGTGGCAGCCGAGGGTGACCAAAACAGCTGTGGTTTTAGTCATCGTGGGGGGCGTGTCCCTCCACACTTCTGGCCTCATCTCTATGTGGCATCCTGTCATCTCCGGAAGCTTCCTACATCGTACAAAAGACGGTCTGCAAACAGATTCGAAGGCGAGTCACCGCGAGATCCATGCTTCGAATGCAGTGTGGCAATGAGTTCGAGGAGAAAACTCTGCACACGGCATTCGAACCACGGATATTGAGGTGACTCGTGTTCGCGGGCTGTATTTTGTACGATGTAGGAGCAGTGTGACCCCGGCTTCAGGAACGCAGGACGCCTGGCCACTCATCGGCGTCGTACGATCGCTCAGCAGCCAATCAGATGGCCGCATTAGTCGATAGGGACGCGGAAGGATCAATCGGGAAGCGTAAACATAATAAGCTGCGTCCAGCATTCCTCAAGCTGTCAGCGACTGGCTGCGTTTCCATGGATGCGACAGTAGTGCGTCCCATCGAGAGGGAACCAATCGCACGCGCCCAGTCCCTCTGGTTCTTTCCCTTTGTTTTTAATCACAAACGTCATATCTCGATTCGATACACCACGGTCGCATCCGTGTATCCGCGGCTATACTGAGAACTTAGAAGCGCGGGGCGTGGCTCATGATCACTTCGTCCTCGGTGATTGACCCTTCCGCGTTTCTTTTCACCCGATGTCGCCGTCATTTCATTGGCTGCTAAGTGATGATAAGAGGCTCGAGACTATTGCTATCATTTACTTCAACTTAACAAACCCGAAGCGTCCACTTTCCCGCAGAGCTCTTCGGAGAGCCAATCGCAGCAATCTTCGGAGGGAACTCGGCCAATGACGAGGCTGATAACGTGTTTAGACGTCATAAAGGCTGTCTCGCTGTGGCACCTAGCATGCTAAAACGTCGTGCTCAGTGTCAATGTGCAGACTTTTTCTGTTTAGGGCTCAGCATATCTTGAGCTTCGTTATTGGCCGAGCTGCCTCCGTTGAATGCGGCGATTGGCTCTCCCAAGTTCAAGGTGGAAAAGTATGAAGCACCGGCTTTCTTGGGGTGTACACTCTTCTTCGGTTCATCTCAGATGGAGCGCATAGAGAGTGCGGCGTTGTTTCCACGCCCGCAGGCGGGCAGGTGTTGGCAACAGTGAGCCTCCGTCGCCTTGGTCTTTTTCCGAACCTCCGCCTCCCCTGCCCCGGTGCAGGTAGAGAGCGTCGCTCATTAGGTTGTCGACACGCTAACTTGATTAACGGATGAATGAAGTCGGCTCGCAGGTCTGCGTCGTCGGCCACCCCTGTACTGCAGCCGCCCTCCCGGAGTCGAGTGAGGGCAACGCAAACACCGGAGTTTGGGCGGCCTCCCTACCTCCCCGCTGCGTAGAATACGTCGCGTTGTCTGTCTATATGCCGTGCCCTCACGGCGGGCACGCCGACGCGACTCCCCCGAGTCGATGCGAGCACCGCGAGGAAGCCGTGGGCGGCAGGCAGAAAAAAAAAGAAACATAAGAGAGAGAGAGAGAGAAGAATAACTCCTTAGTTGATCTTATGTTGCTATTCGTGCTATCGATAATAAAAGTTTTTACAATAAAAAGGGCTATATCCCCTTTTCTCGTACGCCCACACCGCGTTGTTATAATCCCAAGTTCGCGATTTCGACCCAGACATCGTTTATGTATGGCTATAGCCTCCTCTATACTCACGAAGCCTGGCATTGCGACGATGGAGCCGTAGAGTGCCCGGTCGCAGATTTGGAGCGCGAGGATCTGGTAGCACAGAGCATCAAAGAGCCATTTCTCGCAGAACATGTACGTCAGCGCACAGTTTTTTCAGCGGCGAGGACTCGAAACACACTTGTTCAGTCGCGAGAAGTGTGTTTCGAAGTCTCGCCACAGCGGGGCGCCAATCACGTGGCTCTTTTCTCCATCCCTTCTCTGCCGCTCCACCTTTTCCATTTTGGCGGCCGCTTCTCGAGGCGATCTTCCAGGCTTTGTCAGGATATAGGAGGCTATGGTATGGCTCATTCCATGACTCACGCGTGACAATATTTTGCGAAGATGGATACATTGGTCCCCAGATTCTAGTTATGCTTTTTGTACATCATATTTGTTAAAATATAGATAAGACGTGAAACCTAAGAAGGCAGTGCTAATCTTAGTAGTGTGCACATAATCATAGTCACCGCTCACGGGGGGATTTATGACCGGAAGGGTTAGTGACGGACGCTAGGAGTACGTGGAGCGGAAACTTGCACCGCAGAATTCAAGGATTCTGGATGCAATCCCCACTCTTATTTGTTTCGATATCGATCGCATTACACCAGTCTGTGGTCTCGATTATTACTGCGCGATGTGCGTTAAAGACCACGATGAAAGTTTTGCCGCACTGGCTACATTCCGTATCGACATCGTCAACCAGTGTCGCCGTAATATAGCCGACTGTCATCACGCTATCTAAACACCTAACGCCTAATTTCGCTTGTTTGGCCGTTCAACTCTCTCGTAAATAGAGTCACTGTGGCACTGGCTTCAGTCACAACAACACCCCTGCTTACAAAAGAGTCTCATATTGCATTGTTTAATGCAAAAATAGCTGCCTGGCGAACATTACTCGTTAGTGATGTATCTATTTCGGAAAAGACACGATCTCAAGCATAATATGAAAAAAAAATGCCGTAAAGTTGTAGAGTTTGTTAACCCTCTGGAGTGTTATGAATTCGGTAAAATGCAAGTTCTAAGTCACGAAAAAGTTGGCCTACGGATCCCCATGTGGCGGGTTCGAATCCCGGCCGAGGTGCCCGCAATCTGACGGACGCTTATTGCGGAGAAGGCGCCGTGTAACCGAGCTTTCGGTTGGACGTCAAAAGATCCCCAGGTGGTCCAAATTAATCCTCAGTCCTCCGCTGGGGCGTGCCAGATGCCCGTCGTTGGTTTGGCACGTAAAACCCCCAAATTTGACGAAAAAGTTAGGAAAATGGGACCGATTTTAAAGTGATGTAGGGACGCGTCATCAATAGCAGATTTACGTAGCTAGCAATATTCCCTCATCTTTAGAACCGACGCGCACGTTGATGTTTTTGTACAGCCGGTGGACCCTCACATCTGCGTTCTTTGGAGAGGAAGTGACGGCAGCGTTAAGTAACCAAATTACTAAAATGCCCAAATAGATGCGATAAAATATACTAAACACGTAAAACAAGGAACGACACAAGCACATATTTTTAAAACAAGCAACGAACTGACTCTCATCAACACGTTCATAAGTAAAAGAGGCCGTGCAACAATTATTAACTTGAAATGTTTTTTCTTCGCTTTTCTTTTTTTTTTACTTTACGTACTGGCATTAGAGCTATCCAAACATACTCGCACGCAAAGCCCCCGACCAAGACGCTTCTTTGTTGCCGCGTAATTTCAAGGAGGAAAGCGATCCCCAGAATTTCGTCATCGACACTTCGCGTCCCCCGCGGAGACGATATTTAAATGCCGCTCATACAGTGGACCCAAGCACTGCGTGAGCATACGATTTGGCATCGTGACAAACGATGTGTCGACACGTGTTCGGGCAGTGGCTCATGCCCAACCGCGGCAACGGCGGGAATCGCCGAACCTTGGCAACGTGGGGAACTCAGCGCGTGTCTTTGCGAACTTCCGCGCGTCGCCACAATACGCATTGGCGGCATATTATTGGCTCCAGACCACGTGGCCACTTAGTCCAGCTACGAGTTAAGGACGCTGCTCGTTTTTCTCGAATCGGTTTCTGCCACTGCGGGCAGAAAAACAACAAAACAACAAGGAATCCGTGTTTCATAGGTTATGGACACCAATAAAAAATAATAATAGTTTAAATGTAGTGACAGTAAAATAAAATTTTTACGCCGGCATTTTAATTTATCAAGATAAGTTTCAGGCGTATATTTTAACTTCAATAATATGTGCATCACCCAGTAAAAAAAGAAAAAAAAACAAGCAAACAAAACGCTTTGAATGTCGGTCATATTTAACGCGTCGCCACGGAGCTGTAACACGCGGGAGTGGACTTTTCCCTCTTAAAAATGGCTTTGATAGAGTAAGTGCTCACGCAGGGAAAGCATTTTACGGAGTCTCGATAGCACCTTGCGAGTTTCGAGGCAGAAGGGGAAGGGAAGACAAACAAGTGACGTCACGAGCCACTAAGTCCGCTATACGCTCGGTGGATGGGCGTTCCATTCCCCTATAGACTTATGAGCGCCGCCATTTTATTGTACGGTGCAGACCGCGGGCGCAAGTGCCATACTTAGATTCGAATACGCGACTTCCTCGGTTTTAGATATGGTGTCAGGAAGCCGGAGCAAAATCGTCTGGCTCTGTCGCGGACTGCTGTTGCATTTCTCGATGGCGACAAAAGGCGATTCTTCCGCAATTTTCAAACAAAGTTCGAGGTAAACGCAGCGCAGCTCGGAGCGCGTAGAGCGAAATGTTCCCGATGTGGAAACCCAGGGATACCGAGTTTAGCTTTCATCCTTACGCGTTTCGGCCTGGGTGAGCGTCGCACCGTGCGATGCGGGCTAAAGACACCGGCCAGCAGGCAGCCGTATATACTGCACTGGCCAAATTCCTCATCTACATCGGAGACACGCCAGACGCCCATTAGGACTGCCTAATGTCACGCTGTCTACACACACACAAAACGTAATTACTTTTAGATACCTTTCTTTGGCCAATGTGACCGTCATACGAGGAAGACCTCAGACAGTGTCGGCAGGCTGTCCCTCGTATACGATGTCGGCGTGTCCGCGGTTTTGTGGCATCGAGAACAAAAAGGGACCAAACACCGGGTCTGGGGATACTCCGAGGCGAGGCGCCATACCGGTAGTGGCCATAGGAGAGAGCATGCGGTGCATCGGGGAGACGGAAGGTACAGCAGCGGCTCTGGTGCCGCATGCGTATCGACCGGCGGCGGCCCAACCGTATCCGAAATTATCGCGGGGTGGCGGCGGCGGCTTCGGGCGACAGAGGAGTTGTATCCATAACGCAGGAGGTGCGGTGGAGCATCGGCGCCCTATTGATCGCCGCAAGCCCCCCGGTTCGTGTTGATTCGACGCCGGGACTCCGCCCCGCGGGGCAGCAACCCGGGCCGCGGCCCCGGCCGCACTCGGCAACGACTCGGACGCCTTCTGAGCTCCGAGAGGCTTTGCGTAAAACATGGAGAGCGCCGGCAAGCCGCCGGAGGTGGACGCGGAACAGGGATCTGTCGGCTTCGCACTTCGTTCTGCCACACGGTGCGCCCACTGAGGAGGAAGATGCCGGGTCTGCTATCGAATGTCAAAGACCGACAACCAGTTCGCGCTTTCCACTTTTCTCCCGCTTCCTCCTTTCCCCCTTCTACCCTGTCCACCGTTTCCTGTTTCCTCCTCCCCCAGGGTAAGGAGGATCTTCTGCCTTGCAGAATCTCGTGTCTGGTCGTCGGCCGTTAATGTCGTTGAGGCTACCAGCGAGAGAATGGCTTCTGTGCGAGTGTGATTCCTGGAGCACGTGAAGCCCCGATTCGAATCGTACGACTGTCGGATGATCTGACGAAAGTGCTCGAGCAGACGCGCCCCTTTACGTACTGATGGGCGCTCTCACTAGACTAGAATATCTTGGGCGTCCGCCGTAAGACAGTCACATCTAAAATCAAAGGTGGGTATACGCCATAGAGAAGTTCTTGTCATGAAAGCGCGCCACTAACTTCATTATAATTATGAATGGGAAATCTTTTCTACAGCGTGCGGCTCGGGAGAAGGCACGACCTATATGTTATAACGTAGGTAAAATGTGGAACTTTCAATTTACTAACATACGAGATTTCTGGCTACAAACAAGAAGAAGAAAGAAAAGAGCACGCAGTTAGAAAATATTTAAAAAAGGGTTCCGAGATAAATAGTACGCGGCCCTGCAAGGCCATACATACAAAAACAAAGTGGGAAACAACTTTTCGCCGTAACGAAGGAGCATTTGTAAGGTACGCGTAGCGAGCGTAGTGTCGGGTTTAAATTCATCTGTTCGATTACGTTTTGATTAGAACAAATGGATCAGGTGAAACTTGCCTCGCATGCGATGTAAACTATCATGTGGAAAAGGTAGGGGTTTACAACGTATAGGTCCGGTACCCATACCCAATTTAGAACCGCCATCTAGTTTTAGAGCCCTACATAACACGTCTTGGCTAAACAACAAGTAGGTACGTGTTGTTTGTAACAAGACGGCATTTTTTTTTTTTCACACCTATACTCAAGGGGAACACTTACGGAGAGAAATCGGGCAATCTCCACTGATATACTCGTGGAAATGTTTCCGTGCAAATGTTTCCTTGGAAATGTAAATGATGCTCTGGCGGGCTAGCACGTTTTCTTACATAGCATTCCATTCAAAGCCATGTACGCGCGCTGCTGCCTTCAAAAATTACAGAAAACGTTGTCTTCGTGTGTGATAAAATGCGCAGTACAGGCTAAGGACATATTCTTGTAGCTTTGGAGCCCTCTTCCACCGCGCAATCAACGGCTCCGTGTAAACGCCGACCGCAGCTTTGTCCTTCCTCTCGCAGTGTCTGCCACGCGCCACACTATCGTAAAACAAATCGAAGTATATTCACTGCCTACCGCTGCCCACCTGGTGATTCACTGTCATGTCTAACAGCCCCTGTTGTACTTTATTTACGCCACTATCCGTGTCCTCCACTCAGTGTTTTCTCTTTATCTGTTGCAAGCTGGGTTACCCAAACTCACATATTCACTCTTCCGCTGAAACCACATTCCCCTCCACGGACTCATAAAAACATTTGAAGTTGTATTTCTATGCATCAATCAAACTATCGCATGCGAAATTGCGTTTCGTGAGGAACCCAACGGACGCTAAATCAAGTATCAGCTTTCAAAACACTCGACGCTGTGCCTTGAAAGCTGAGTTCTTACGTCGCTACGTCCTCCTTTTGCACCTTTTTTCGCCCTTCTTTTTCTAGGTGCTTTCGAGGATTTTACAGCTGGCGAAATCTCCTTGAAGCAACATGGAGGTCTCAATTCTGTCTTTATTTATTTATTTGTTTACTTGCTGTTATATATATATATCTTTTTTTATTTTTTTTTCTACACTGTGTAATCGTTGGAGCTCGAGGCCCAGGGTTTTGGCAGCCGGTTGCCTCTCTCCGACCACTGGCACACACCACGTTTCGAGACTACATCAGAGCTAGCTTGAGTCAAATTGCATGTCTGCATTGAAAGGCGAACCCGAGACAGGGAGACGTCTAGAAGAGAAGCCCTCCGCATCGCCTTCCTTTCCTCCCTCGCGGTGCGGTCGCCAGAGACCTCCACCTCCTCGTCGTCGACAGGCCAGCGCACGCGGCCAAGCCTGCAGCGGAGGCAACAGCATCAGCAAGCAGCATTCGCGTGGTCGGCGTTGCCGGCGTGCCCAGCGCTGCCTGGCGGGGAGGGGTGTCCTGCCCCGGTGTCCAGCAGGTGTCCGAGGCCTGGTCGATCGATGTCAGCAGCCTCCCTCTCTGCCTCCACCGTGGGGGCGACAGCGGCCTCCCTGGCCGCTGTTCCTCTCAAGCATGAACACAACATCTCTCCCGGGGGTCTCCCTCCCGTCCGCCCGCACCGATGGATATTTACAAGCTGCCCTCTGCTTCCCGCGCGCTCTTTTCACGCCGCCACGATCACGCCGGTCGCTGGACTGACCGTGGGACGGCCGCTGAGACAACGCCGCTACTTCGCCCGCTGCTCCTGGGCTCTCCTCTGTGTCTCCGCTCCCGATGTCGTGTGATTCTTGTTTGTCTTTCCGTTGCCTCCTTGTGCTCTCGTCTCTTTCCTCGATACTTTCATTGGCATTTATTTGTGTTCTCGACAGTCCCGGTTTTGGCCCTTCGTGAGCCTTAATGAAGATAGGTTCATTCAAGTCCCAACTTTTGTCCCCTCGTGGCATCGTGGCATTTCAGACGCTCATATCTTGTTTTCTTTTCTTTTTTTCCGCCTCGCTCTTTAAGATACTCAATCGAGTTTGACGAGCGTGCTGGCAAATTAGTAACAAGTTTAAGAAACCGAACACGAAAGATACATTCCTAAACAATCGGGTAAAGAGTGCCATTTTGAGGATTCTTCGTTCCCGGAAACATTTCACGTTGCCTTATAGGAGTTAGAAGTAGCTCTATCTCATACTAATCTTACTAATTTCGTCTCTTTTTTTCGGAAATTTCATTTCTATATGAAGAAAAGTTCTCCTCCCCACTTACTTTCTCGATTTTTATTTACGCCACGACCACCTCTCACAATGAGCGCCTGTCACAATTCGATGTCGACAGCGCTTTTTGTGGGTCGAGCGCAGAAGCCAGACATGTACGTAACGAGTTACTTCTACCTAGTTACATTTTTCGGTAACGAGTAACGTATTCAGTTACTTAAAAAAAAGAGCGGGTAACGTACTTAGATACTTCTAAGGCCAAGTAGCGAGTAACGGTATTTCCTTACTTTTGAGGAGTAACGTGTACAACAACGCTTAAAGAGCTTCGTTTTAATTCTAACCCGAGTATGTGTCTATTGCTACAAAGGCAGGTGGGCAACCCGAAAAACAACTAAACAGTATGACGGTATAGCAACGTTTATCGCTGAACATGTCAGTCGACCTCAACAGCTGGGAATGTCCTTCACCCGGAGAACCCAATAAGGTTCGTTGGTTGAACCTTCTAGAATTGTGTACAGACCGAATGTAAACCCGGCGGTTGCCAACGCGGAAGGTCACAAAACCCGTTGCCAACTTCGAACTTTAGAAGCAAAAAGATTAAGAGAGAAACAGAAGGGAATCCCATGTTCACCAGTTCTTCCTAAAAAACGCTGCCGTTCCTTCGAGCGCGTCGGCAGAACGACTCTTCAGCGTCGCCGGAAAGGTATTCTCAATGAAGCACGCAAACATAACTGATGAAAACTTCGAGCGGTAGCTACTGCCTTGGTGCCACGACTACTGAAAAAAAAAAGAAAAAAAAAACAATGAACCATGAAACAAAATCAGTGGCGTATTTATTTGGTCGTCAAAGTAACGAGAGAAGGAACTCGCTACTTTTGAGGTAAATTAACGCGTTCCTTTTGAGAATCAGTAAAGAGTAACGAATTTACTTACTTTTTGAGCGAGTAACGAGTAAAAGTATTTAGTTACCTTTTGGGGTGACGTATACATACGCGTTCGGGCAGCGTTGCTATAGATCACGGATCGCGTATTATGACAGCAGGCCATCCGCGACGACGTCACGTCGATATCTTCCCAGGAGTGTGAAACCGGTTGGAAAACAATTTGTTTCTTCTTAATTACAATGTCTGGCGTCGTGTTGCGTAAAGATTCGGCAGGCGCGCCAGATTAAGAAGTGATCCGGTGATTATTGGAAAGGCTTCGACATGTATGAAGAAAAAATGGAGGTATATAGCTCGGATATAATCTGTTTCATAAGCGCTCCTCCCGTTGCGAAATGAAAGATTACTTCCGATCTCTACGGCGAAAAGCAATTATTCGCGGGTTCGTAGTAATAATCGTTTAAAGCAATCGAACCGGTTTGGCTAAACTGTGTCTCGTGAAGGGACATATGGTAGCGCAACCACATGGAAAGTTTTCAGGGACCGCTTTGATCGTGACGACCAGCGGTAAATTACCATTAAAACGCAAGCGACTTAGAAAGACCACAGTTAAATGTCGACTTTCGCGATACTAATTACTAATCATATCCTAGCACCGGGGATTAGGAAGTGTTAGGAAATCGTTTTGGATGCCGATCTCGGCTTGGGCTCGAAAGAGTGTTTCAACGAGGTATCCCCAAGCTCCCCATGTCAATATCCCTTCATCAACATAACATCTGCTTGAATTTCATGCACACGTGATAACATGTTTGTCCAGCAATTAGAAACAATGCAATCCACGTTGTTGATGTACCACACGCCAAACACTGATAGCTTGATCCGTTGCCCTTTTGAAACCGCTTCCACGGGAGAGACCACGGCGTACTACGTACTTCATTAACTAATCATATAATGACATTTTCACCTAAGCGAGGGAGTGACGTTTGGATCTTAGGACCAATATTATTCATTGTGGAGCTTTATCAGATCTCGTTTGGGCTGTACCAGATTATTGTTTAAAGCATGCTTTAATTCGGGTTCCCAGATTTGCATCATGCCCGCAAAACTTGCTAAAATGTTCTTCACAAAGCCCTCGCACTACCACCGTCCACGAAACAGTCCAATTTCGAACTAAACTAACAATACATAAAATTGTTTCACATTTACAATTTCTAAATGATGAAGCAGGTATTCGAGCCATCTAAATGAAAGCTGGTATACTTTCGAGTTTTGAAGGAATGTTCGTTTCAAGCCATCATCGAACGCTTTTGTCGATATCGTTCGCGTCTTTTCGTTTCTCGCAGAAATCTCGTCGATGTTCAACTTGAACCCGCTTGCTTTCCTGAAGCACAACTCGAGGTCATTACGGAATACCTGGAAACTGATCGCTTCGTGATTACTCGTCGATACTGCTCAAATAAATTACTCTTATTTCGTTTTTATTAATAGGAAAAGTTTCCCGTATTGGCTTTCTCTCACCCAACATTTTAAGGCAACGCACAGTGGGGTGAAATAAGACTAGTTCTTTATATATTGGCATATAAGAGAAAACGAATGTCTCGAGAGGAAGACTCAAATTCTCCTCGATCTAGCGCATTCATTCCCATTGACTAAAAAAATACATACCTAATGGGCCATTTCCTTCTCCATTTCCGCAATATATTTTGAGCAGTTCAAATTTCCTACACTTGTATTCCTGGTTCTATGCTTGCAACAGGCACTTTATTGTTATTAACAATCACAAAGTAGTCCTCACTATCAATGCGCAAAAGCACGTTTTGTTTTCTTCGTTGTTTTGAGTAAGAGGCGTTCTGGCTTGGAACGCTCACCAGATTCGCCAACCTGCATTTCTGCAGTTTTTTTTCTCTGTCTTCCTTTCACCACCTGTATCTGTGGTGAGAATAAATGTCGTATCATATCGTATCGTGTCATACCGTACCGTAACGTACCGTACCTTACCGTACCGTACCGTAGTGTATCGTATCATATCGTATCATATCGTAATGGTCGTTCTTTCCGCAGTGTCATTCAGGACACCGCGCGATACTTTTTCTCCCTGTCACATTCGATCCAATTCGAGAGGCAGTTATCGTGTGCGCGACAACGCTTGCAGACGCGCTCGCTGCACACAAAAACGTCCGAGTTACGCGGCGTTCAGGGCGGAACACAAAGCCCGTACCAGCGATAACCCAGGCACACGACGGGGTTCGGCACGCGGCCTGAGCGCGGCGTCACCGCGGGCGCCCTTCCCCCTCCGACGGTCGGTCGCACGCCTGCGGCGGCGCTGGGGCTGAGGGGACGCGATTAGGGGTCCCCCTACAGACGCCGACCGCCGAACAAAGGAAAGGGCCCCACGGCGTGGCCGGCCGGCCGCGGCTGCGACCCCGCGTTTCCGTGGCCGGTGGGCATGTCGGGGGAGCGTATACGCGACGCGGTCTCGTATAGATACGAGTCGAAACCTGGTTGGCCCCGCCGGTTTCAGTCAGTCCGCTCCGGTGTCCGGTGCCACGGAGGCCCGAAGAGAGTTTTCGTATACGAAGGAGCAATGCACAGGGTGATGGTAGCCCAATGATGTCAGTGGCGACACTAGCAAAATCGACGGCGCCTGGCGGCTAGAACGGAAAGCTGTGGCGGCAGTCTCGCTCGCCAGCCTTCTCGAGCGATTCGGATCTTCGCAGCGCCTGGCGGTCTAAACACGGTGACAGTAGGCTCAAAAACATGCGATCGAAATCGCCAACAGTCACTGACAATGTGAAACATAGCCTCCTCTATATTTGCAAAGCCTGGCAGTTCGACGACGGAGCCATAGAGTGCCCGGTCGCAGATTTGGAGCGCGAGGATCTGGTAGCACAGAGCATCAAAGAGCCATTTCTCGGGGAACCTGGACGTCAGCGTACAGCTTTTGCAGCGGAGAGGAACCGAAACACACTTGTTTGCTCGGGAGAAGTGAGTTTCGGTGTCTCGCCGCAGCGGGGCGCCAGTCACGTAGCTCTCCTCTCATCCGTCGTGTGCCGCTGTACCTTTTCCATTTCGGCGGCCGCTTCTTGTGACGATCTGCCAGGCTTTGTCAGTATATATAAGGCTATGCCAACAGTCACTGGCAAAGTGAGAACGCCAGGGAGTAGTTTCAGTTCTCCCACATCCAACACGAGCTCCCTGCCTTCAATAGCGCTTCGCCGTCTCGTGCACCTGGAGAGCGTGCGCGCTGGATAAAGCACGACGGAAGGCAAGGAGAGTTTTCTAGAGCTGTTCGA
Source organism: Ixodes ricinus (assembly GCA_037355805.1). Taxonomy (NCBI): domain Eukaryota; kingdom Metazoa; phylum Arthropoda; class Arachnida; order Ixodida; family Ixodidae; genus Ixodes; species Ixodes ricinus. The sequence goes on from JAZHYW010048416.1 coordinate 38,189, forward strand.
AAGACACGCCCTGTCATTCGCATTCTGTCAGCGATTATAGTATTTGTTTTTCTCGTTCCTTTTGGTTCGAGTTTTAAGTTTTTTCGCGTTCAAAACACTCCTCGTAGAGCCCGTGAAAAGAATCGGGAACGTTTTGGTCACTGCGTTCGAAATCAGCCGCCCTAATTCGTCACAGTCTACAACGTGTTTATTCAGAAATGAACATAAACAACACAGGTAATATGGTCTTTGTCCCTGCGCCACAGACTCAAGTTCAATTGAGCGATTACTCCGGTAGTGTGGTCCAGAGAGAAGTACATTTTTGGCCACCTAATTTCACCTTCCAAGGGAAACGTTTGTTCGGAAACGTACCTCTCACGGTGCCATTTTCATTTCGGGAAACAGTTGGCCGTCTGCTCGATTTTCGGTGACAGCCCATATTGAGCCGGGTTCAGCTAATAGGCCTGTTTCTCGCACAGCGCTTCCGAAGGCGCGCACTCACGGCAGTTGTTAGTTGCAAACTACGTCGGTTGCATAGATCTGCCTCTAAAAAACTCCTTAAACTACAAACCACTCGCGCTCATAAAAATTGTCGAGCTCAATGAGCTTCGCTCGTTTAGCACTCCGCAGACGCCGGCAGCCATGCTTGTTAACGTTTCAAACCAAAGCGGGAGGAGCAATCTTAGAATGCATTTGAAAACAATAAGGAATCTATCTTGATTATTTGCTTCAGAGACGTAAAAAAAAAGAGTCGATTAAAATACTATTACGGCACGGAGATGCAAATTCACAATCAACCTTCCGCACGTCAATCATCTCTCCAGCCAATGAGAGATGTAAGCACCTTATAAACAGGGGGCGGGGCTTAAAAGGCTGCGACCTGTACCTTCTCCACCTGAATTGAGTCTAACGGCATAAATATTGCTAGGAACAAATTTTTTTTTCGTGGTAAAATTTTCTTTTCATATACGTGTCCCCTCTATTCCCTTAGAAAAATTGTTTTTTCCTTTCAGTGTTTGTTTAAGAAACGCTATTGAGTCCACGCTTTTTGCTTCGTGATCCACTCTTCGGCTCTCTTATTGGTTCCGCCGTCTCATGATAGCCAAGCAATAAGATTAGCGTAACGCTTTGCAGTTTTTTAAGCTATCTTTAATTATAGCTTCATTCACGCAAGGTACACTATTGAAACAAAATAGCGACACATATCAACCTAAGCGCGAGTCAGTTTCGATTTAGTAATCTTGCGGCGGGGACAAAATCATAGCGACTCTGCCTAACGCAATTCATGAATGCACCTTCAAATGTTTGCTTTTCTGCTGCGTTTAATAGAAGTCGCGGAGGTTTCAAAGGGATCACCGACGTTACTTCGATAACGTGCTTAAAAATCAGGATGCATTAAGATATTTCCAGCAGATGTAACTGCAATTTGGTTGTGAACCGCAAGACGGTATAAAACTTACGATTGCCAGTAGTAACTGCCCTTAAATTTTCAACAACACACTTGCTCAATCGCTTTATGGTCTCAGTTGAGCGCTTTGATTCGTAACATTCCTCTATACTATGTTCTCTAAAGACTAAGAAACTTTGTTGCTCAACCAGCGAGAGTGCCCGAAATTACGGAACGCCAGTAAACACCCGAGGTAGGTCATTTTGTGAAGACTAACCTTTTTAAAACAATGAGATTTTGAATTCGAAATTCGCGATCTCTACAATACTTGGCCAAAGCAAGAAAAAACCTGGGCACTTGAACTACCTACTTGCGTGGGAAACCATATCTGATTGCAAGAATGACAAAACCATCATAACGTGCATGTTGCGCATGCTTGCACAAAAGAAGGGTAAAAAATCATTCAAGCAGCAATCCCGCAGTTGAGTGCAGAAAATTGCAAGGCCCAATTATTATGAACTGGACAAAACACTCTTGGCCCCCTCTTAGGTAACTTTTATAAGGAGATATGTAGTGTATGGCGTATGTGCTTGTAGGACGAGATCTACTAATTTAGTGGACTTGTATACAGAGTGTTTCAGCTAATCGTCCCGTTCTCTAGCACGTTTATCCTCGCAGCAATGTACCAACTAACCTACCTTTTCATTTCATTTTTTTTTAAATCTGCCGATCGCTACGCGATTTGAACCAACGCAGTAATGTTCGCAGTCCTATTGAGAAAATTCATCTATTTTTTGCGATGTGCCACACTGGCTAATTAACACAATTTAGTTAGTCGACTTATCAAATATTAATTTGTCCGGAAATGCTTCAATGCAGTAGTTGTAGAGCGTTTGAGAAACATCGCATCGTGTCGTTTTCATCAAGGTAGCTGTTTTGCGTCTAATACTTTAGAGCCAAAAAAACAAACGCTCGAGAATAAAAACGAACAAGAAAAAAACATGTAGTTGAAGTCACTGACATCGCACTTCGCTAATAGGTAGTCTCGTGGTACTCTTTTTCTTTTTAAAAATCTCGTGCGAGATTTTTAAATTTTTATAAAGCTGAAAAAGTTTAGACCCCAAAAGGCTCTCTTTGCATAATGAACGACACGCTGGAATGTTTCCTAACACGCTTCACAACTTTTGTATTGAAGAGTTTGAGCAAACGTCAAGATTTAAAAAGTTAGAGAATTAATACCTGTTAATTGTTCATTTGTCATATCGCAAAAAAAAAAAGTATCTCGACTAGGTCAATAGGCAAGTGAACAACACTGCATGGGTTCAACATGGGTTGCACGCACCAGCTCATCTAAGCATTGGCACAAGTTAGCTGATATACCCTGTATATTGCTAAAAACTATTCCTAAAGCCAAAACGAAAACAACAAAATAGAACCATTTTGTTCTTAGCCGAGACTGAGGCAGGAAAAGAGGAAAGTTTCAAAGTAGAAGAAAAATTAACTGTCGAGGACACGACTCTAATAAAGACGTGTCCTCGACTGTTCATTTTTCTTCTACTTTGAAAGTTTCCTCTTCCTGCCTCAGTCTCGAGCTAAGAACAAAATGGTTAACATCCACCAGCTTGCCTGAGCACTCACTGCATTAACAAAATAGAGCTCGCTCGAGTGTGCGTTGGTCATTTTCAACAGCGCTAGAAAAAGGAAGCACTAGCTTCTATAGCTTCTGCTGGTCACTCGTTTTCTTGTTATGTAGAGAATACTTCGAGACTTGCAGAAAACGCAAGAAAAGGGAAGGCGTTTACTTTCCGGGCATAGCCAGAGGTTTACCCAGCCAGAGGGACGCCATATTGCATCTCCCTGCCACGGTCCGTCGCCATCAACGCAGTGGGGTCTCCGAAAGCAGCGGGGGAGGGGATGGGGGACTCTAAGAGGGGAATGACTCAGCGAGTCATCCCACGCATCTGTGCGAGCGGGATAACGGAAGAGGGAAAGAAGGGAAACCGAAAGGAAGAGGGAAAGAGAACGAGAGAGAGAGCGGAAAAGAGTGCCAGCAAAGAACCGAGGTTTGGAAACCTCGAGACCCGAACCGCGTGCGGTGTCACGTGCTGCGGGTTCGGGCTCGGATGTCAGGTCCTGGGAAGCCCAGCATCGGCTGATATCTGACGCTGAGGTCGATTCCCGAAAGCTCTGTGCTCTCGCTCTCCCCATTCTAGTTCTCCTTCTCTCTCTTTCCCCGAGCCCGCGGTCGGTCTTCGCGGGGTTCTAACGGCGAAGCGGGTCAGGTTTCCCTAAAACCGTTCGGCGTCCGCCTGGCAACCCGTAATCGGTTTGGTTCTCTGCTCTTCCAGTCTCCCGTTATTTTGCCCGCCCCCAGAATGTGTGCTGCGTTCGTCACCGTGCAAAAGAGTAATAAAACAAAAACAGACGTCCCAATAACCGGTAACCACGCCATATCAAACCTTCTTTCAGCGATTATTTGCCCAAGATCAATCGCGAAACTAACTTTAGAGGGAGGATCGTAAGACGTATATAGAGCTGTGCCGCCTAAGCCAGCTATAGAAGGAAACACGGGAAACGTTGTCCGACGACTCAACGAAAGCAACTTTTTGTCACCCCGCGTAATCTTAGGAGGGTTGCCATACTGTTAGGATATTCCGTCAAAATAGGCGCAATCGTCTTCTGTCTGGTAATTCTGAGTCTAGCAACGCCATGTGGGGCCGATTTTGATAGATCCCCCAACTTTTTTTGGACAAAACTACCATTCTCTCTTTCCCACCACACCCCACCATTTCGTGCTTTGTACCCCTATTTTTAAAACTTTTCCTTCCTGAGCAGTCTAATTATAACCATAACCCACCTCCCCCTCCAGCCCCCCCCCCCCAAAAAAAAAAAGAATAACTGGGCAAGCACAGAAGAAAAACAAATTTGCTATGATCGTTAAACAACGTTTGAATGACTCGATTTTGTGTTGTATCGTCGGTCTTTATTATTTTTTGTATCCGGAGTATTAAACAATGGACTATTTTCAAAAGTTCGAGCCAACGCCTGTCCGCCATTGCTTGGTCACGTACTCTGGGCGTTCATTGGATACGAGTGCTGACGTCAGCGTTCGGCGAGGACTCGTATCCAATCAAGCCGCTTCGTGTCCAAGCACTGGCGACCGCCAATGTTGCTTGGTTCACTTTTGAAAGGGATCTGCTAAATAAGATGGAATAAAACCCTAATAACCTCTCTCCACCCCCCCCCCCTTTTTTTTTCTAAAATCGAGAAAACCTCTAATTTTTAATACGTACGGTTCTGCAGTCGTCATCAAACGAAATTGAAATGAAATGAAAGAGTCTTCCAGGTGGAGATATTACATGCAATTACATTTACGTAATACTCAAATCTCTGGAGAGAGCTCCCTCCATTGCGCCTAGGCTGTTTCATATTTTATGAGGCAGATCTTATGACCACTTATCGATATAAAGCATCGGTGTGAAAATGTAGCTGGAACTCCTCTCTAACAGTTTGCTTTCTTCTTCGTTGCTCCAAAACTAAATATTTTAAAAATAAAACCTTACAGAAAGACTGAGATAGTCGTCCAACAAATAATAACATTTAATACAAAGAGAGGAATGCACTTATCAACGTTATATAGGGTATTACACCTCAACGTATCGCCGAGCTGTACAACCACCTCAAGTTTGACTCGGAACACTGGACTCCTTTCGAGTGTTTTGACGACGGGTGGCGGCCGCATCTCGAGGAACAATTTGCGTAATGAGTAGGTACTACCTCGGTGTCCCGAAGTTGCTCAGCGAGATGGCATTGCCAGCTGCCGCACACTTCCCGCTCTCCCTCCCAGATCGCGCTCCACTCGTAATGTAGCCATCTGGACAACCTACTTGGCATTCCCCCGTCTCGTATGCACACCGGGTGCCCCCTGTCACGCAACCGTTGACCGCGGTCGCCTGAATGATTCGGGGAACCGGGTTAGAAGCTTTCTTGGGAGGACACCAAGTTAAGCAGCTGCTCACGAGCGAGGACAGGGAGAGCCTCTTTCTACACCTTGACTCTCTGCTAGCTCTCAATGTAGGCAAAGGTTGATAGATGAGAGCGAGTGGTCTGTCAAGGTGCGCTGGGAGGGATTGGATCCTTGATGTCTAAATAATAAAAAATAACCCAGGCAATCCTGGATTCTCTATCCCGCCGTTGCACATTTCGGTATGGATGATGATCGTACCGGTGTGCGTTCGTGCAGACACTGCATGGTGCACGTTAAAGACACCAAGTAAGCAGTTGTACTGCACAGGCTAAGGTTTTCACATACAACAAAAACCCGTGTAGTTATTTACAAAAAATCGGCCTTACGTTGTATTTCCACCCTCACATTTTTTGTTTCTTCTTTTTTTATAAAGAAGAAGGGCAAAGATGTGTTATATAAAAAAAGCATGCAGTTTTGCTACGATAGGTGTTTAGAGTACCAATCAAACCATGCACATTAAGTTTTAACACGCATTTGTTTTCTTCCACTGTTACTATCGCCGACATAGGCACAGCTGTCTTATCTAGTAATAACATTCACGGTTCATCATCTCGTAATTCAAATGAAAGAAACCGCTCTCCAAAACAATGAACGTTGTGCTATATCAATGCTGTTTCGGGCACTATTCAGTACCAGAGCTCAGTATCAGCCCCACTGACTTATGTTTACGTGTTCATCACACGGCTCAATGAAACAAAACTAAATAAACAAAAAACTCAACCGTATCTGTTTTTCTTTGTTTTTTTTTTTCAGGAAGACAAGCTGTTTGTTGCCCGCCGTTTGCCCCCAAGGAAGGGGAGGAGGTACGACACTGCCGTATAACCGCTGCTAAGACACAGTGATTAGGTGGTTGGCATTTCTCGACCAGTCTCGGCTGCGCCCGGTTTTCTTCTCGGAATATAATTGCCGGAAAAACGCAAACTGGCCCCAAAACGTTTTTTACCCGGATTCTCGCGCCGCCCTCGATGATGGGGCGTTCCCACTCTTCAAGCCCCCCTCCTTTCCCCAAACCATCTTTTCGATCTCCACCCACCTTCTTTGATTATCTTATGTTTTCTCTGTAGCGTATAAGGTAGTGAACGTACACCGAGGTGAAAAAAGAAAACAAAAATCGGTACGACGATATTCTTGGAGGGTCAAAGTTCATGTGGCTGACGGTACAACGGCGAGTTTGCTTTTATTATTGGCTTTCTTAGCATTATTCTTTAGTGTGAGGGTATATCTTTTGTTTTCGCCTTCGAGGTAAAAGAGAAAGGCTAAGGACGAGCATACCCTTAGCCTTTTCTAACGGTGCGCGTAAATGATAACTAGTCACACTTAGTGGGAGGTGCCCTCTGCAGAAAACGAAAATCCGAAAGATAATACAAAGTGAAACAAAATAGGCTGGTTAGAAATTGCCGTAACGCCCTCCCTTAAAGCCGAGAAAACACTGTTTCTGGGAACTTAACGCGTTTCCGCCGGTAGAAACAGATCGTTTTGGATTCCCCTCGTTCACTGCGCGTCTAGTTTCTTCTCGCCCAATGGCCCGGAGTGTTTTTGTGTGCCGCCATTATGTGCTCGAATCGAAGCGGTTTTGGGGCACCACAGGTGCGACGTGACAAAATGCGCGCAAAGGTCTACGTGGTCGTCTTGTTACACGAGTTACTCCTCTAATTACAATTTCCCTCCCCGCTTTCCCTTCACCCTCGGGGGAGCTTCGGTCTTTCGCGTTATGAATCGCCGGTACAGATCGAGGTTCAACGATATTTATAAACAATTATTGGCTATCCGCGACGTGTGAACAGCTCGGCGGAACGTCGTTATATGCGTACGAAATCTGTTGTAAGAGAGCAATAATCGAAAGAAATCGATCATTCGGCGCAATCCGTAATCGTTCCAGCCGCATAAATCCGATCATCTACACTTTGCCGTTCAATTCGCGCATACCTTACCTCCCAGTGAAGGATGGTCGAACGCGCTCCCCTTCGATAATATTCTAACCTCGGTATCGCAATCCGGCCACCTCACTCATCTCGCGCGAGCTCGAGGCCCATAGCTTTCACGCGCAAAATTAACACCCCAGGATCCCGAGCTCGGTCGACAGCGATACGTATGAGGTAAACAACCAAGGCGCGGTGTCCTCGGAGGTGAAAACAAACCAAAAATTATTCTCGGTCGGTCTCGGACGTCCCGCCGAAGTAAGAGGCATCGGTAACGCCCATCGAGGGTGCGGCTCAACCTCAGATGCGACGATAGCTCGCCCGAGGGGCCAGAGGCCAGCGCCGCAAGACGGTGCGTGCCGCAGCCCCGAGAAAGCAAAGCGGCTTTCCCATCTCCGCGAGGAGACGCTCCCAAGAACCTCCGGTGCCAAACAAGAAAACAAGCGGAGCCAGAGAAAATAGAATAAATGCGTCCAGTCCGTTGGCGAGGTCAGGTGCCGTGGCGGCAGTGCACCAGCACCCCGCCGCAGATATGCACAACTGGTCGCTCGGTCGGCCTGCTGGGTCGTTTGTCCATACCAACCCCATAAGCGCTCCTCGGCATACCTGAGAGTGCGCATGGCAGAGCGGACGGCTTCGGAGAAGGACGGCTACCGAACATGAGAACAAAAAGAGCGCGGGCCAAGTAAAAAAGGCTCGGTCCGAAATGTGCGCCCGTGGGCACGTAATGACCGCCGCTCGGGGAAGGCATCGCTGGGAGAGAGAAGAACCCTCTGGTTGGGGGAGAGGAGGAGGGAGAGGGGGCCGAATCTGGTATATGGTTACTTCGCCACATGGTCTTCGGGTTTCCGCCCATTTAATTGCGGCTTGTTTTGCGGCTCGCGGAGGTTTGGAGACTTTCGCTCCGACTTCTCTTCGAGAGATTTGCGCTGCTTGCCTCCTGCTCACTCTTTTCTTTCTTCTTAATTTTTTTTTATTTCTTTTGCAATTTTGTGGATGTTTGGCATGAAAGGAACGGTCAGGTAAGCGTTTGGCTGTTTCGGCCGTCGCGTTTGCCGCTTTTCTCCTTGGGTGATCATCTCGCAGGGCTGGATGAGCAATTAAAGGCGAGGACTCCGCCCCTCCAAGCACTCGGTGGGCGACTCCTTCGCAGGTTTCGATGCCTTTGTTGCTTCCTTTGCTTTATGGCGAGCCCAGCTGTGTTTGGATGTGCCGAGCATTATCTTGAAATGAACCAGCCTAATTTCTTCCAAAAAAGTTTGCTTCTGTCTTTTCTTTTCAAAACTTAAAAACATAACTATATAAAAAAATAACGGCAATTGTGAGGTAACGCATCTTCAAACAGTTCTTTCCGTATTGCCGGCAGCATTCGATTTTGGTATTGTAATGAGGATTCCAAATCGGGAGATCAGCCTGGTTTGTAATATGGCCCCATGTCACCGATATATAGAGTTAACAGCACAGATACACTGTGGCTGCTGATTCTAGGTTCCTAATGCGCATGAAAAACTATACCTGTTGCAAGTTAAAAAAAAAGAGGCGGTACCAGCTCTTTCCTCAAAGTCCTTCGGAAGACGAAGTGCCTTGACCAAACAACGCCGAATCTTATGCTCTCGGAAAAAACTTCAGAAATTCCCGGTCCCGATCCTTGGATCGCACCCAAAATTAGCGACGGGATCAAGCTCCGACCTCCATACTCCAGGAACCCATATATTTTTCATTCGGGGCCTCAAAAAGACCAATAAAAATACCGTAAAGACTCCGAGACTGGCCCCACTGTCCTAAGGATTGCATGGAATAGATCAGGTGTGACTCACCCGCAGCGGCGATAAGGACAACCATCCCGCCGTATACCATCGCCGCCGGTATTACCGACGATATGTGTCTAGCGCCGATACCGTAAACAATACCACGACATCTCAAGGCATGAAAACCACCGAAAACCCGAATCCATGAAAAACTATTCCATTAGCACCTGGACAAACGACAGCCACGACGATCATTGTGAAAACCATCGATAACCTCAACGTCTATACAATTCCACTCGTCCTAATTAGCGATCAGACCCATGCGATCACCCAGCTCACCAAACAAGAACGCGAGGACGCTTACATCAAGCTCTAGGTCCCACGAAATTTCACAGCCATCGACACTTACCACCCCAGGGCAGCGGAAAAAATCCTGGCTTTTCAACACCTCACAATTCAAGACAAACTTCATGCTCAATCGACATACGTAGCCAAAACAACACTTACTGTATACACATGCTTCTTACGAAAACCGAACCCGCCATCATGGTTTTCCAAGAACCAGAGAAATCTATCCAATATGCGGCTGTGACCGCTTCGTGGAGCCGAGTATTCAGCAAAAGCAACGAGGAGTCGAGTATTCAGCAAAAACAACAGCCTTACCCAACATCCCAGCCATGACGACCACGTACATAAAAAAATACATCCCAATCATCTAACTAGAGACTGCGCACACCAACACCCACACCGCAGAGCATGTTGCTACGCGATCAGGCATCGGTGGGCGCACTACCGATATCGTTAACTGCTACTGGACACCAAATCAACAAGACTGGACCATAGCACAACTCGCCTCTTTACGAGCCAGGCCAAGTAGGCAGCGTTCTACACTTCTGCTGGGGGACTTCAACAATTCCCACGTAGCATGGGGATATGCTCAAACTACTTCACTAGGCTGAAACCAGCATTTCATGCTGCTCAACGGTACTACGCAAGCTGCAAGAATTGGCACAACACAAGAACAGGGTATGATACCTGACGTTAGATGGATTAGGAGCCACCTCCTGGTGACATGAAAAAACTCCCAAGATCCTCTGGGAAGTGACCACTATCGTGGAGATTCGCATCCAACTATGCAAACAGCGGGAAGCTCGCATGACCAATTACAACCGGACTAACATCGTGAACTGGCTCAAGGTCCGCAGTGAGTTCGAGGACTGCAAAGACCTCATCGACAACCCGGTAGACTGGACCCGATTCATGTACAGCACAGCACAACCAGCAAACAGAAACATAGCAAAGTAATTACAAATACTGAAAACTTTCCATATGTCTAAACATATCTTCTAGCCCTTTGGACGAAACGACAACGCCTAACCCAACGCTGGCAAAACAGAATAGGAAAAATATACAACGCAGAATATGTGGCATTACGCAAGATGCGGAACCCTTAGCAGTGCAACATTGTGCAAAATGTTGCGACGACATGAATGGGTAACTGCACACCACCAAAGACTGGCATGTGTTTCGAGCGCTGCTCGGCCAACCGAAACCACGGTACGCTCTGCAATGGTACCAACTAAAACCAGCCGGTACGATGAAGACTTGATCAATAAGATCCGATTTGTAAGCTTTAACTCACAAATCATTGACATTCCCACTACAAATAATGCCTAAGACACGGGCATGAACTCATCATTTACACTAGCAGAACTTCAGATGGACCTGAACATACTGCGGCGCAACACTGCTCCAGGGCCGGTCAAGATCACGTAAGGTATTCTACGGAACCTACCTGACAACCAGCAAACAGAACTTCTGCAGAACTCCAACCAATTATGGGAAACTGGTCGACTATCATGCACGTGGAAGGAAGCATACGTAACTGCGTTACCAGAACCTGAAAATACCCTCAACAACCCAGGCAACGTATGCCCCATCTCCATGACGTCATGCGCGGGCAAGCGCATGGCAAAAATGGTCCTCACAAGATTAGAATGGCATCTCGAAAACACCGTCCAACTGGCTCACACCCTCATCGGCTTCCGAAAACACGTCCGCACTGAAGGTGTGGCCCTTATGACACACGAGGAAGTATACGCTACACCCAGCACAGTTCAACTTCGCACCATCGTGGGGATATATATTAAAACCTTCGACAATGTCGTACAAGCCGCCATCATGCAAAACCTGACCGAGACCTTCCCTGGCTGCTCTATGATTCAGTACATCAAGCATTTTCTCACTGACAAAACTATCCGCATTATGGGGCCATACAGCCAACCATCCGAAGCGTTTCCCGTATATCCAGGGACCCCCAGGGTGAGATACTCTAACGGACGCTCTTAACTCTGCCATGAAATATCTCCCTCACAAGCTCAGCCAAATTTCTAACCTTCAAAATGCCTTTTATGCAAACGACATTACTTTCTAGTGTACCAAAGAAAGCTGCAGGGAGCAAGAGTCGACCTTGCAAGTGGGCTTCCATATCATAGCAGCACATGCACAAAACATAGGCCTACATCGCTCCCCGTCCTCAACTCCGTCTTGTAGTAGTCCTCAACTCCCACTACAAGACGGCCGAAACTCACCAGAAACTCTATCAAGCTCCATCTGGAAGGGCTTCCCGTCCCACGAAGACATTTCATCAAGATCTTGGGCTTCTATTGGCAACAAGGCGGAGGCAAGGCAGAACGGATAAAACGCATTACGGAGCAGATACTTCAACTCCTACACATGATACACAGAGTTACTAAGCGCAAATCCGGCCTCAAAGAACATAAAGTGGCGAAAATCATGGAGGCAACCATTTATTCCAGAATTATGTACGCCTACCCCTACATTCGTCTCAATAAATCACAACAACAACAAGCTCGAAGCCACAGTACGAAGGTGTCAACGTGTAGAGCTAGGAGTTGTACTCTATGCCAAGAACTCGAAGTTACAAGCAGCCGCGACGCACAACAAGCTAGAAGAAATGACTATTGTCCATAAAGACGCTCCTACACCATCGACTGACCACGCGCACCCAAGGCCAGTCTATCCTGCAAAGCCTTACATATTATATCCGGCATCTGCCAGACATCCAACCAGCTCTACCGCCATGGGACTCTATTCCGAACGTCAAGGTCCAGCCCATTCCCAAGAATATGAATGGAGACAATCATCAAGGCACACGACAAGCCCGTGCTGATCATCTAACCACGCCTGACCACGACACTTATTACGCTGACGCTGCTCATACCACGGAGAATACCACTTAGGCCGTCGTAGGACCGAAAAGCCAGACCACCCGCAGTCGCGCAGCAGTTCCTTCCTCTTCAACTGCAGAGATTCAAGCAATTACAGAAGCCATTTGCCTGCACTTACACAGCACTGACAGTCTGACACCATCACAATACGACAGATAGTCAAGGAGTGCTACGAGCATTCATAGAAAATACACTTCCAAATCACACTCGCACAACACTTACTGCATACATCCTACACCTGAGGTTCTTCTGGAGTGGATCCCGGGACAGCAGGGGATAAAGGGTAATGAACGAGCCCATGCCCTAGCTCGCGATCCCACCGAGAAACCCCGCTAGGTGACCAGAGACCTACTGTCCCAGAGAAGTCAGGACCGAGCACCGAAAGTTTTACGCCGCACTCGGCTCAAAAATGCCAAAGACAACTGGCTTTTCTTCCCATCCCCATCCCAAGATCACATTAGAGAGGACACTGTATTAATCCATCAGGCACAAACGCTTACACTACCCAACAATGCCATACAACACCACATTGAGAACAGACCGGGCAAACTGGCGTGTCAGCTATGAGGAAGTTACCCCAACACATTGCATACCTACTGGGATTGTCCCAGAGCCCTCCCTTCCTCCCATATTCTTACTCCACCCCACATCCCACCCTTCCTCTCCTGTTCCTAGGAGAGCTGGACTGCTCCTCAGGATCTTCGCCCGACCCTGTGGCCTGTGCTGTTGGCCCACATCAGGCACATTAATTGATCCCGTCCACCGGAACCAACACCACAACCAGCTGCCCAACTGCACTCCATTTTAGGTAACGACGACTCGGACTATGACTTCTCTTTAAATTTAGTGTATCTCTATTTCTCTCTCTGTCTCTAAGCCCTTCATTCTTTCCACTTTAGTAAAGCGAATGCTGGAGGGCAAGGCGAGTTCCTCCTCGCTTCCTCTCCAGAGTTCGCTCTGCTAAAGTGAAAAGTGTGGAGGGATTTCCGGCCGGTATATAAAGAACAAAGAGTCGGGAACTGAACTCATGCAAATTCAGAGAGAATGTGATATAGAAAGGACATTTTTATTCAAGAGCAGGTAAAGTACGTATGTTTTTTTTTTACTTAGTTCAATATGAAATTGTTTCGACAAAAGCGGAAGTCGATCACTGCCTTCGGAGTTAAGTCAGTGCTCTACGTACCACCCACGTGGAAGGGACAATAGCGAGTAGGCTCTCATCCCACTAGCGCAACCGCACCAAACATCTGATCCCAACCAAAAGCAAAATCAGATTTTGGAGACCTCCTGCAGTGCAGTCCGCACCAAAAAAAAAGGATTAGCGGGAATAATACCGGGCCCATGGAAGGACGACACCTGGCGGATCAGTTGCACGTGCCAACACTGCAGGAACGAGATTGCATGGTGGGTACGATTTGTGCAGCACATTGATGTCGGCAGGGAGCATTGCAAGCATCTTCGAAGCTAGCTTTCGGAACGCCTGCTACTAGGCCTTGGGCTTTTTCTGGATATGCATGACTGCGCACAATGGTTTCTTTTCGCCAGCTCGTTGAGAGCAGAGAAATATTCTTTTGACACAGAATGTGTTTATTTCAGTCGAATTCTACGGGAAGACCATGGAGGTAGCAAGCTTCTGGAGGCGACATGACGCCACCAGAGGTAAAGCCGGGGAGACTTCCGGTTTGGAGGGACACGCCACCAGCGATGACCAAAAGGAAACAAAATCAAGAGACGCTATTGGACGGAAAGGACAGCTGATTTGGTGCCAGCAGCTGCTTTGGTCAGCCTTAGGGGCGTTCCAACCGTCCGCAACATCCACTTCCGACTTCACTTGGGATTTTCTCGTTTGGCCGGATTGAGCCACTGTGTCGCCTCCTCTTCTTTTTGCCTCCACGGAGAAGACCGACATGAAGAACCGTCTCGTCCATTTCCCCGCAAAATATAGCGGCAAAATTGACGTCACACGACGTTTAGTTAGGTCATGTCCATTTTTCCGCTGAGGTTGGCGGGAAATTTACGACGTGACGACGTCATGTGACCTTAAGTCACGTGGCCAATTTTTTCGCTAACTTTATTTGGTAAGCTGACATGATGTAATCACGTCATGTCACCTCAGGTCACGTGACGTCAATTACTGCGAGGTCAAGCTTGTATAAGTTTTTCATTCATCGTTCTACAGTGGCAAAGCAGCACAGGCTCATGTGGCAAAATTCACAGATGAAGTATTGATATAGTAAAACATATTCGTTGGAAACGATAACTCTGCCGAAGCACACCTGAGATAGAAAGGTGGGAACGGCCCAGACCCTCTCGCTCTCGGTGTATTCGCGACAACGCAGTGCAGCGTGCGGTGATTTCACCGTTCCGGCCGTGAATCACTTATGCTAAACCTTTTTTTCCTTTTTTTTGTGTGTAGTGTCGATTGCACTTCTGGTCCACGAATATGGTTTTCTCTAGTCAGTTGGTGCCATTCCGTTGAAACGTTGGTAAGCGTTGTCTTTTCCAAATATTTTCAAGAAGTGTTTTTTTTTTCGTTGACTTAGAGTGGGGCGATACCCTTAGAAAAACTAAAGTTAAGGAGTTAATTTGGGTCCTTCTCCAAACCAATTGCTGCGTGGATGTGAGAAACAACGAAAATCATATAATTATTTTCCCACGCTCTTTCTCCAGCCACATCTCGAACACATTTCTTCATCTTTGTCGTTTCGGAGTTTTAGTAGGCCGTCCCGATAACTCAGATAACGACACCCGATATTTTGCCAGCGCCTTTGCACATGCAACGCACCGCTATCGGGTGATCTCGGTATTATCGGAACAACCTTCTAAGCTTTCTTACTTTATATCTCAGTAATAGCGGCTTTTAGTAAATCGCTTTTAGGCTCCGATAACAATGGCCAATAACAATACAATGTACGCGAGATGGCGCCCACAGAGTACCGTGTATCAATATCAGGGTCATCGGAACGGTCTGCTAATCTTTCTTACGTTATATATCAGTAATAGCACGTGTATAAATCGTTTTTGGGCTCCGATAACGATAGCCGCGATAACAATACGATGCACGCGCAAAGGCGCCCGCGGAGCATCAGGTATCGATGATTTGAATTATTGGAATGATCTATTAGAACGTCCTAGACAATAAAGAAAAAAAATATTAGAACTTCCTAGTACCTTAAAACTCCTGAAGTCCGTCTTTGGCCGCTTCGCAACTGGACCATCTTTCTCTGCAAGTGTACGACGCGCACTGCAGGCGGAGTAAAACGGTAATTTCACAAATTCCGCTTCCGTCCGATTCTTTGTTTTGCGCGGCTCCGATTTCTCGTAGGCGTGCACGCAAAGAGCCTGGCAGTCGTTAATCCGCTTTGCGTGCTCGCCTACAGCGAAGCGGATCGGCTAACAGTAAAAAGCACATGGAAGCGGACTGTGTAGAGACAAGTTCGGAGTGCGTTTGTGAGTTTTTTACAAATTGCTCTTGCTTATGTCACGATACCCACGACTGCGACAATTGCGACAGAAGTGTCAAAATTTGTAGACACCAAATTACTGTTGAAGGAGGTTAATACCGACAATAGCTTAGATTCAAAGAGGTGATTCACAGCTAATGCGTGCCTGACTAATGGTTTCTCCTCATGCCTATATGTGCTCGGTGTAGCCAGCTTTAAGTTAATTCAGACATGATGGCACGTATAGGGGCTAAAACATGAAGCAGTCCATATACATATCTTTTTATGTGGGTGCCGCCTTCTTGAATTGTGGAACTTCCGGTATGTGGGAAATCATCGTTTTGCTCTCGATAGACCACTGGGAGAAGCTCTTGTTTTATTCGCGACTGTCTATCATTCTTGCTTCGCACGTTCTATATTATTTTAGTTGTTCCAAGTTATAATTCCTTCCTGTTTTTTTTTCCTTTTCTTTTTTATTTTACATACCGCATTTGTCGACTACGTGGCTGGGGACGTGAGGGAGAGGACGAGATGAGATCGACTGGGGACATCAGAACGCCGAGCTTTTTTTGCTATGATAGACAGTCCCACGCTCCGTGTTCTAGCGAACGCTCTAGAACGCGGAAAGTCGGCGTTCAGCGTTTGGCTTTCGCATTCCAACGCGTTCGACGAGTGCAATGGAGACAAAGGCAGCTATAGCTTTAGGTCTACCCCCTAATCATTCGAACCAGAGATTGGCCTTCGTCTCCTCCTCTCCCTCACTTTCTATACACATAGTCACTCCAGCTCAAGAGACACAGCGCGTGGCGAGCATCTCATTATCGCTACGCGGCCAATGAGAAGGCGGCATTAGCCGATATAGAACGCCAAAGGACCAATCGCGAAGCGAGAAGCGCGAACATGAAAATCCACGTATATCCCGAGCTGTCAGCGACTGTGCGAAGCGCACAGTTAGTCTGCTTCTTGCACGGGGTTGCGACGATATCAGACCGCCTATACTCTTATCGGCTGATTGAAAAAGATAGCGAGTAAACATCGAGGCATTTAGCAATGGGGTCTACCCAGTATCCTTCAAATCGCAGCCAATCGGAACTCGGCGTCATTCTGACGTCACCGCAAGCCCTGCGCACGGAGCGGACGACTCGCTCTCTGCGTAGCAAGGCCCACAAAGCGCGTGCTTGGAAACGTTGAAAACAGACTCCGTTGAGAACGTACCACTCTATTCGTTGTAAGAGGGCAGCCCGGCGGCGGGAGCTCACCAAACGAAGAGGGCCCACGTACTGGCCGACACCTAATGTTCTTTAGTGGCAGCTCTCGAGAAATTATTTACGAATCGGCGTACCATCAAATGCAGCGATCGTAAAAAAACAAAAATAAGTATATATTTACCGTTTGTTCGCCTGTGCGAAATCACGCTTCGACACTTGTCACCGAAAGCTCGAGAAACACTGGACGAATTTCGGGCATCTTGTTTATTGTTCCGCGGCTAACTATATTGCAGTATTAGGCGAGAAGAATTGCGAAGAACATTTCACAGGCGAGACGCATGAACGTAAGTCAAGTCCCGCAAGCTGTCGGTGAGTATACGGAGAGGAAGTGAGGGACGGAAGGAGCTCATGGAGCGCACGGGGACATCGGAGCGCCGAGCTCTGGTTGGAATGATAAATGTGTAGACGCCAAGGCAAGCCACCTTTGTCTCATACCCGCTTCGCTCCTCGCGCAGGGTCTGGCGTTTGAAATTCGAGCGCCGAACGCTGAACGCCCTCGTTCGAAATTCGGACGACGGGCCCTGCGCGAGACGCAGACGACGCTCTTCGTGCGATCCGATCGGAGGAGTAAGTAGAACAACTCGTTTGGGAAACGCCATAGAGCCTGCTTCGAAAAAGTGGCTTCGATGGGTACTCGAGAAGCGAATTAAAGACGATCGTAACGCCGCCACTTCACCCGCAGCGGCCACTCTTTGAACTGCACGTTTTCGCGTCTCGGTTCAGGTCGAGTCGCGCAAGGGCCGGTGGCGCCATCTTTCAGTGGCATTTCGCGGTAGCGATATGAATGAACTTTTATGTTTGACTCGTCGCTAAAGGGTGCCGCTGTTTTCGCTTTTTGGTAACGTTAGCTTGTACGTTAGATAAACACAGCGAGTGGCAACGAACGTACACACCACTGACTATCAACTGTGACTTTCATACATCGTCGTCTTTATCCAAATCCGTTTATCTCTTTTTAATATTTTTCTTTCGAAGGAAAAACAAAAGTGAAAACGATTCAACGGATATGGAAAAGGACGAAGAAGTATGAAAGTCACAGTCGATAGTCAGCGGTGTTGTAGCTGTGTGTATGTTCATTCACTCTCTCTGTGTTGCTCTAACGTTCAAGCTGACCTCCCTGTATTGAAGATAGAGGGTACGCAGAAAGGCAACCAGCCTCCGCGTATACCCACCAATCATTTCAATCAAAGCTCAGGCGCTCCGACGACTCTGGGCGCGCTCATCTTCTCCTCTCCCTCCATTTCTTTCCCTATGCGGAGAGCAAGTCGTCTGCTTCTTGCGCGGGAGGTGCGATGACGTCAGAATGACGCTGAGCTCTGATTGGCTTTGATTGGAAGGACAGTGGGTGCACCTCGACGCTAGATGCCTTGAGGTTTACTCACTATTTTTTTTAATCGACCAATAAGAGCTTGGCGTTCTTACATCATCGCAACCCATCAGCAAGAAGCAGAACGAACTCGCGCTCTGCATAGCACTTCGGACAACCGCGAGAAATAAAACATTCTCGCGAAGCGCACGTATATTGCAAGTCCAAAGACGGTATACGTGAAAAGGTCGATGCCAAAACAGTCGACGTGGGCGAACGGGGCGGCGTATCCGCGGGCGTTTGGAACGACTTTTCTTGCGGTGGGGAAGCCCAATCCACAGGTGGACGAAATCCCTTTGGAACCCGCATGGGTGAAGCAATGCCACCGGCATGAACGAGACCCCATCGGAGGCCACTTATGAAACACTTGCTCGGCCGGTGTCGGCTCGGTGCCCGCTTCCTCTCTTTCTTATAACTCCTCGATTCTTTCTATTTCTTTATTTTCTTCGGAGGGGGTATACTTGCCTCGGAGGCAGGCTGCCGCGTATACGCGCGGCATCGTCCGTAATTGGCCGTATGGAAATCCATATCCGTGGCGTAGGATTTATGATCGGGCGGAGACACCGGGAGTCCGCCCCCTCAACCGGCGTCCGACGCGTTCGCGGGACCATTGGGGACTTTTGGGGCTCCGGCGCTGCCGCGCTCAGCGCCGCCGTGGATGCCCCCCCCCCCCCCCCCTCCCGTCCGTAATTCGGAGGGCGCACCCGCGATACGCCGCTGCCCGAAGAATGCGCGTGGTGCGCGCTGCTGCTCTGTGTGCGCCCGGCATTCTTGACCCGTAATGGGAGCGTTAAGTCGCGCGGATGAAAACCTCTAATAAGACCCGAAATGATCGTCCGTCGAGCCCGCAAAAGTGGCCCGGGCCTAAGTGGAGATTTTTTTCGAAACTACTCGCATGTGTACGCTAAGTGCGCCTGCGACAAGGTGGCAATGATACATGACCGAGGTATGGAGAAGCGATACGATTCATGGGTTCGGTTTGAGAACACCGCGCGGAGAGGGAGCAAGTTGACACAGCCTCTTTTATTTTATTGTAATTATTCCAACTTTTTTTTCTTCTTTTTTTTTTTGGGGGGGGGGGGGAGGGTGGGAGGGGGGCGGGAAAGACGTGCAGTAATTTGGTTAAAAAATTGACAAAAAAAAAGGTTCTCCGCGTTTGCTGAAGGAAAAAAAGAAGAAAAAAAGGAAGCCATCGGAATTTGACATTTGACCGAACGTTACACAAGTGGTGTTTGGTAACCGTGTGTATACTTGTAGCCATTTCTACCGTGATTTTATTTATGAGTCTCCCGTTCTAATATTAATAGGGGACCGTCTTTTTTCACGTAATGTCGTATGTCCAATCGACAGAAAGCCCAGTAAAGTGAAACTAATATTCAGCTTTGGGATGGAAACTATACCAGGCAGCGGTGTCTCACCACATATTGCAAAAAAAAAGAAAACGCTTTTTTTTTGCAAACGAGGAAAGGAACGTTTTGTTGCTACGATAACTCGAGCGAGCCACGAATTTCATGGCTCGAGCAATAACTGCCGGCCTACACAAACGTCTTAGTCACGGATGTAACGTAACACCACTGGGCAGCGAAGGCAACAAGCTGCAGCTATGGAGAGCAATCCTAAGGGCCTGTTTACACAGATGCGCTTCTAAGCGCGTTTGACTGCGCGTGACGTCGAGAAATAGCCACGAGTCTCCGGGTCACCCCTACTTTGTGTATTAAGTATATGAAGCATATGGCGACCAATTCAGGGAACAGCTTGGCACTCGGCATACGAAGCAAGAATGTCCCGGTTACTGGCAGTCGGAAGACAGTCAAACCGACGCAACGTAGAAGACAAAAGCTTCACACGGTGTCCTCGTTAGTAGATCCCCGACCTTTTCCAAGCGGAAAATACGGTGGTACTTGACGCCAGACGCCGGGCAGACGCGTCTTGTCGTCGCCGCCGGAATAGCGTCACGTTTGTCCTGAGAAGCTGCATGCACCACGAGCTAGCGGTGATCCTGACGCCAGCTATTCAGATCCAATACGGAGCACAAGTTCGTATGCTTCTTGCGCAGGAGTTCATGATGACGTCAGAACGACGCCGAGCTCCGATTGGCTCTGTAGAAAACATAGTGGGTAGACCTCAAAACAGCTTGTTTTGATGTCTGCCCACTATCCTTTCAATCAGAGCCAGTTCAGAGTTTGGCGTATCTGATGTAACCACAACCCCTGCAAAAGAAGCATACGAGCTAGTGCTCCGCATAGAAATTATACGTTTGGTTGGAAAGGGAAGGGGGGGGGGAGCGCAGGCTTTGTCTTCTTTAACTGGTACTGATCAAACACCCTTATATCCCTGTTATACCCCTGTTACACGGGCACACTTAACCGCGGTTAACTCAGCTTTAACTGCTGTTACGTAGCAGCACAGATACCGCACTATGCTCCCGGACAGCTATTTCAAAGAAGTGAAGAGAACGCGTGCACTGCTTTGATGGGCGCTCAAGATGCTGAAGCGCACGTTCGCCAAATAGCTTTGACTGCATCGCCGCAGAATGATGTCGGCAAGTATTGTGTGCTGACTGTGGCTTTAGCGTAACTGCAGTTAAGTGTGCCCGTGGAACAAGGGTATTACACGGGCACCCTTAACCGCGGTTAACTCAGCTTCAACTGCCGTTACGCGGGGCCACAGTTACCGCACTATTTGCGGCGATATGTATTGGTGGCGTCCTCCTGTCGTTCCCTCTTCTGACGTCATTACTTTGCGAATAACAAGTTCGATAGTGTTTGTAGTGAGCAAAATGGAAGCTTGAAATCATTGCTGTTTGAAACCAAAACTGCCACTTCCGTCGATGAGAAATCCTTTGCTGACCTCATAGTCAGCTATCGGCCAACAGGGAAGGCCGACCACATGCGACGCTCACGCTCACGTCACCAACACTCTCGGACAGCTATTTCAGAAGCAGCGAAGAGCGCGCGTGCACTGCTTTCATGGGTGCTCCAGATGCTCAAGCGCACGTTCGCCCATATAGCTTTGACTGCATAGCCTCAGAATGTTGTCCACGAGTATTGTGCGCTAATTGTGACTTAGCGTAACTGCAGTGAAGTGTGCCCGTGTAACAAGGGTATTAAACTCGCTCTCGAACGACGCAAGTATGTGTATGGGCTTTTACTCTGAAAAGCATCTTCCGGACGCAAGCGTTTCTTATGCAGATCGATGTCTCAAAGCTGCGATGTAACAGTAACGGAGTATAGAACCCATTGAAACTTCAAAAATTAAAAATATATCGAGAGGCGATAACATGTCAGCATGCCAACGGGAGGACGTTGACTGGCCTAAGATGCACTCAACATCTGCCCGTAGTGATTATTTCAAGCTGTCAAACGTATATATCTCAGCCGTTACTTAGGTCCGCAGACTCGGTAATTTACAACATGTAGCTTTTTTTGTTTTGTTTTCTGGAAGGCTGCAATTTAGTTTCTTACGACGAACGTTTCAAGCGCTTACTCGTCGCGTTTTGCCTGTAATCTCCATCTCGTAAGATACTCGTGCGGAAAAAAACACAGTCTGAAATAGGAGGTATACGGTCTGGTAAACCACGCTGTGCCCACCAGCGACGGCGAAGCCAACGTAAGCCTCGACCCCGAAACAAAGACCTTCGCCGGTAACGCTCCTAGACCCGCTCGAGTTGTCGATCAGTCGCGCCGCTTCCATCGAGCGACGCAGCTCTGTCCGGAGCCGTGAGAACCCGACGGCGACCACACATAACTCACCGGTCAGTCGCCATTAAGGCAAGGCCCCCGGATAGTTCCCATACGCAACAACAGCAACAGCCGCCCGTATCACGCCCGGAGGCAGACCGAGGGAGCTGCTGCTACTGCTCCCGTAAGGTCCCCCGCTCGGCGCATGGCCGCTCGCTCCAGCCGCGCCGTGATTAATGCTGATCCCCGCCGCTGTCTTGTCTGGCTGCCCCTGTGGCGGCTACCGTGGACCGGGCCGCCGCCGCAGTCTTTTCGCTACGCTCGCTGCACGCTCTGTATACCGCCTCGGTAACGTGCCCACTTTGGCTGGCTCTCGCTGGCGCGAGCGCGCGTCTTCTCTCGGAGCCCGTATCATATAGACTGCAGCGACGTAATTCGGGCGGTTGACTCGGGGCCGTCGTCGTGACGTTGCCCTGAGCAGCGCGTCACGCCGAGGCTTCTTTCGGGTGCTGCGGGTTCGGGGACGGGGATTCGGCGACGCGGTGTGCGAAGCGTGGCGAGTTTTGGGTTACAGCTGCAGCGGGAGATGTCGGTCTCGTTACCGCGTACTCTCTGCGGGGACTGCAGCGTCCAGGTTGTAATTACGTCGTCCCGACGGTCGTGATGTGGTAATTTACCAACATTACACCACTTTACCAGCGACCACCTTCCTCGTAAGCTCAATTACATGCTGCTTTTCTTTTCTTTTTTTTTCATGTCCTCGTTTTGCTTTTTAGCGTCTTTGTTCTGTGATATATATTTTCCTTTGCTTCCATAGTTTCAATTTCACAATGTCAGGGATGATCATTGCTCTGAAGCGTGTCTACTTTTCAATTGCACATTTATTTATTTATATATATCTGGACGTATTTTTGCTTTGGCTATTGGGTCACAATAATTGAATAAGAAGAACGATGTAGCAAAGGCATTCCAAATTACTTTTTTATTTTATATCGAGCACAAAGGCAAGCACAATTCGTAAGAGG
Source organism: Ixodes ricinus (assembly GCA_037355805.1). Classification (NCBI taxonomy): domain Eukaryota; kingdom Metazoa; phylum Arthropoda; class Arachnida; order Ixodida; family Ixodidae; genus Ixodes; species Ixodes ricinus. The sequence goes on from JAZHYW010048416.1 coordinate 61,282, forward strand.
AACAAACGTAACTCATAGGGCACTAAAGGGAAAACCCCGAAGTGTGATAAATATTTAGGGCATCATAACGCTATTGGCAGAGTTTAGCGTGCATGACAAAACCGCGGTGGATTGTGGTTGCGAAGGCGTTTGTAATTAGTCGTTAGTTGTTTATACAGCGGGAGGTTAGTCTCCCTGAACATGGCGATATTGTTACCCACTGTAAATTAGCAATTTAGCCAGTGCAGTACAACCGCTAGCCTGGGGTCTTTAACGTGCACCACGCTGTAGCGATACATGACCGCACACCGGTACTATGCTCATCCAAATCGAAACGGGCAGGGGTGGGGCTTGAACCCAGGATCCATGGGTTCCGAAGGCGTTTGTTCAAAGATTGAGATCCGTTTCTCACACATTTCACCCAGAACACGAGTTTTTCTTTGCAGTAGCGATTCGAACGCAAGGGCGAATACAGCTGTACGTTGGTGCTGCCCGGCTAGTCAGTTTTGTAAATCAGTCTAAAACCTGAGTACGGTGAATCAGTGTTCTATATCGTAGTATTCGCATTCATTTTTAGATGAGATTTAGTTCATTAGAAGCTAAGCCTCTTAGCGAAACGTTGACTCCCACTGAGGCTTCTCAACAAATATATATATATATATATATACATATATATATATATATATATATATATATATATATATATATATATATATGTATATATATATATATATATATATATACAACAATGCCATGCGAAACTTTTTTTTTTCTGGTGAGACCTCCGCAGTATGTTAATTTTACTTCAGTTAATTTATATCTTATTAAGGACCCGATGGTGCATTGCATAAAGCGAAAAAAGTAAAAATATGTAAAAATAGAAACAAAAGTCGCCCTTTGCTGTACTAGCGTGGCAAAGGCAGTGATATAGCACACAATGCGGTATGTTAGCGTGGAGAAAATGTGTACCCATGTGAACAGTGGATGGCGCGAATGGTAGCATGAGTGCTGTCTCCGGCGGTGGCAATGTAAACATGACCTATTCGTAACATGTTGAAGTGTGAGACACGGTAGACAGATCGTGCGGAAAAGCGAAGGAAACGCGGCAGCGTAGAGCAGAGCTCTGGCACCAGCTCGCAGCATAAAAGGAACCAAACACTCAAACATACATCAACCCGTTGCCACCGTTGCGCCAAAGTGATCACGTCTAATAGAACGTCTGCTTCTTTTTTAACACACCATGTGTTGCATGGACCTAACCACATCTGGTCTCCAAGCAAAGACGAAAGTCGACCGGCCAACTGCCATCCGAACGCTGACGGAGGCGCTCATGTGCTCCGCTGACTCTGCACAAGCAGTGCCAGGCCGTAGGCTCTTCCTTAAGTGCGACGGAATTGTGTGGCCCTCTAAGACCTCGAATAGGAAGAGCTCAGAGGGCTTACATTACCGCAAACGATTGTACAATGGTCTACTTGTGACCAAAATAACTTTTTTTTTGTGATGTCTAGGCGTAGGTGGCACTTGCTGACTAACGAATGCGCAATGCAGAGCGTCAGTTTGTCTGCTTCACTTCTAGGGGTTGTGGTGACGTCAGAAAGCCGAGCTCTGATTGGCTCCGATCGGAGGAATAGTGGGTAGACCTCAAAGCAAGCTGCCTCGAAGTCTACCCACTATTCTTCAGATCAGAGCCAATCAGAGCTCGGTGTCTAGGTGACGTCCCCACAACCCCTGAAAAAGAAGCAGACGAACTTGCGATCCGCATTGACTTCAATGCAGGGCCGAAACCATAACAACGCGGGTGCGTCGGGATCGTTTTGTACAAACGTTGTTTGTAGTAAAACAGTAATCTTCGACGTGACGGCGCTTTCTCGGCTAACAAAAGTCTCTCACATATCGCTGGGAACACGCAAAAAAAAAATACTCTGAGATTTAATGTTTTTAACTTCGGGGTTAGAAATATTTTACGTTTGTGTGGCATTTCATAGAAACCGAGCGAGACTTTCTCGACCTCGGAATTAACTGCCCGATTCTCTTTTTTTCCTGACGCGATAGAAGATGCGCGAGCTGATCATTTTCTGAAATAAAACAACAGAGAACAACAGACTGATCGTAAAGTAGCCGTAAATGTTCTAGAAACGCGAACCAGTTCTCAGCGTTGAGCAGCGAACAAGTGTTACGACCACCGCACAGACCGCAGGTACCGCCCAAACGTTGAGAACGGCCGGTTTGTCGTCTGCTATCGGGATCGAACGCCTGCTTTCTATACCTCGTCTCACCTTAGCATGGACTAACTGTGAAGGCTGTGCAAGCGAGAGCGGGTAGCCTTGACTGCCTTGACCGGAGCACTCGCTGCACGAGCGCTCGTGCAGCCGCCGAGGCTTCCTCCAAAGCAAATTCCTCGCGCCTTTAGCATGCGCGGCTAACAATAGTCCATTCTAAGGTGAGCCGAAGTATACCTCTTTTCCCCGCAAAATCCGTTAAAATTCCCGGATGTAACAAAATGGTGCCGCCCTGAGAGCAGTTAGTAGAATGAGTCTATACCACGTTTCACTGGCTCAAAATGTGCGTGCCGAGTTTCGCTTATCAAGCTCGGGACTCCGCACACGCCACAAGCGCGAGCCCCACGCAAGTAACGCGTCGCAACTTTGGCACGTACAATCCACCTAAACCATACGCAGAAAAAAATATATATATAAAATTGAGAGACTACAATCAAGAATCGGAGCAAAGAAACAAAGCTCAGCAACAGCGTCCCCAGCTCACCAGCCCACTCGGGGCGGTGGTTCCGGTGAGCGGAGATTACGTTCAGGAGCGTTTCCTTCGGCCGCAGCAGCACAAGCTGCACGCACACACACAGAGAGCGAGAAAGACTCAGGACGCGTCGGCGCTCTAATTAATCTCCGCGCCAGAAATGAGTCCGCCGAGCGACGACACTTGATTAAAGGCTGCAGGGGCTCCAGCTGCATTTCCGAATTCCCCGGGCGGGGGGAACCGGCCGCCGGAGGAGAGCGGCGAGGAGACGCGAGACGCGCTTTGTCACCGCCGGAGCACTGTTTCCGATAGCGAGGCCCCCAAGCTCGGCCACGGAAGCCACGGCTTCGGGGAGCCACCGTCGGTCGCCGATACTCACACTCGGGCTCGATACGAAGAACGCCGTCTTGTATACCGGGAACGGCGTCTAGGGAAGACCTGGTGTATGCTTCTCCCCGAGGTTTGCCGGAGAGGTCTAACTTGAGCCTTATGCCAATCTCCCTGTTGTATGTTTACAGCCGGAATGCCTTTTAAAAATGCAATGCAACGACTTTTTTTTTTTTACTTTTTGGGCGTTGGCGACGGGTTAGAAGAGTGAGGTGTCACTCACGCATCCAACGTGTTTCTTTCTTTTTTTCTTTGTTTTGCTACGGGATTTAGTTGTGCTAGTTTGTACATTTTATTTTCCTTCGAAAATCAATTTAAAAAAAAAACGCGGATTGTTTTATTAAAGTTTTAAGGCCGTTAGCTCCCCAGGATGCATAAACGGATTAAGAATGGTTCTGCAGTTCGGGCGGTAGCGTGCGCCGCCTAGCGTGCAAAAGCTCGACTAGCCTAGACTTGGCTTGGATAAACTGCACGACTCCCTCACAGTTCCCATAATGCCCGGAGCGTTTGCCTGTGGCGCTGGCGTTTCTAGAAAGGTCCATTGCGGTAAAGTGAACCACTCTAAAGATCGATCTCACTAAGCGTTTGGCGCACGCATGACGCCGCCATAACCTTAGTTCCCAGAAGCCAGACGGCAGTGCACGAGAAGGCTCGTGCTGTCTCGTGCTCTACACGCGTAGAGCTCCAGCGGGGTTGTCGCACGTGCAAAAAGAATAAAGTTCCCTCGATGTACTGCGGCAGTGGTGGCGTAGTGAAACTGGCTGGTCAGAGCCGTATATAGAGAGAGTTTGGCCATTGGGAAGTATAAGAGGCGAATGAGGAGGCGCCATCGGCCAAAAGCGGGTTGAGCGTGTTCTAGAGCATCTTCACAAATTCGAATGTGGCCAACCAGAAGCCGGAAATAATACCCTAGCGGTGGTCGCGAGAAACGAAATTAATAAGTGCGACGGAGTAACTCTCGGTGACTGAAAATATTGTGCGCGTGATGTTTCAATCACGGTCATCCAAAATCATGGTATAAGAGCGCGACTCGCGGAACGATCGACATCATCCGTACGCAAGGCGCCGAAGGCCGGAGTGCGTCGCGCTCACACGTCCGAGCAAAACAGAGTTCGAGCGGCACATTCGTTCCTTACATCTTTTACCATGTTCATAATCGAAACATCACGTGTACTATATTTTCAGCCATGAAGAGTTACAACCTTTAATCCTTACGCTCTTTTTAAAACGGTTCCTCCCTACCACCGCTCTAGGTGATTCATTTCGGCTTTTGGTCGGCCGAGAGAGCATGCCATGCCCTCTATCTGTGTCTGGTACACGTCCTGGGCCTGCCCGTTCCTCCCATTGACCAAACTCTCCCTCTATACATGGCTCTGTGGCTGGTGAGATCGGTCTATTGCGGCCAGCCAGAAAGTGCGCGTGCATTAAACACAAACACTGCAATGAACGCGCCCTCATACGCATTGATGGAAATGGGAATACGCGTGGAAACCTTTTTGTGACCATGCAGTTAAAGTCATGGGCGCACGCGCACTCTTGGCTCCTCCTGAAGTGCCGTACAAAGTGGTCCGTGAGTATTCGCGACCCCAGCAAGACGGACGGCACCTAGCGGAATAACACAGAGCCGGCCGTAACAAGTTCTTTCGCGATTTCTGATTGCCCCTTGCGGTTTCCGTGTTTGCATGTTGTTGGCGACTGGAGCGACGGCCACCAAAGTAAAGCCAAGTAAGTTACGTTCATTGTGCCCAGAGCAGCGAAATCAACGGCAAATAACGGACCGGGGGGAAGACCGTGAGTCATAATGGCCAAACGAATTAAGTGCGCCTTTTATAGCTTCTCATGCTGTGTAGGGAGAACAGTTATTCCGGTGACTCTGTCGGTGTAGTGTCAGCTTGTTGCCTAGGCCGCTCTGAACGCAACCTATGCAACCACGTGAACCATGCATTGCGCATTTATCAACGCTCATAAGTATGGTCGAAGGACAGTACATAGTCCTTCCATCGCTTCCCTGACGAGGGCTATAAGGCCTCTGAAAGCTCGCCTACACCAACACAGCCGCCGCATGTTTTGAACATAATGGATAGAAATCGGGGCAAACCACTTCGAAGCCAATGCTTGGCTGCATAAAATCGAGCGTCATGTGTTGATATGGCAAGAAACACGGCACGACCTGCTTTCGGTTGCCATATTTTGTCGTCGAGAGCGGAGTCGCGAATAGTGGAAACCAAGTTTATACTTGCACGCAACGCCACTGACCAAGAAACGTGTTTGTTGCGGTGTATTTTCAAGTATAAGAGCGAACGTTTTCTTTTAGTTTCACCTTCACGAAACTTGATTATGTCGAACAGAGGTCGTGATGTTGGCATAGCCCCACAAGGGCGATATTTAAATGCGGCTCGTAGACTGTACACGAGAATTGCGTGAGCACTCGATTTGGGCTCGACACAACCAGTGGCTTGACGAGCGTTCGAGCAGTGGCTCGTATCCAACCGCTACAATGGCGAGACGTGCCAAGTTCTAACAATGTCTGGAACCCAGCACGTGCACTGTGCTTTACCACCCCCAACGTCCGGCTATGATAAACATTGACGGCATATAATCGTATCTATACCCGTTTTCACCTCAAGAAAACAGTAAGTTTTGCGCATTGTTCATACGCCCCACGAAATAGTTCTCGCCAGATTTGGTTGTCGGAGGCACAGGCGATGCTTTTGGCGTTTGAAACGTGTACTCCTTGATAAGATAACGTGTATCCAGTCCGAAATGCTACTAAATATATCTTAAATCTCCACCTAAAGGTGAAAATTAGTAATCATCCGCGAGACGCTGGACTTTTTTTCCTACGGTTCTTGAGGTGAAAACAGGTATCGATCATCTGGCCGTTTGTTCTGTCTGCCAAATGAAGAAATGAACGCGGCACGTTTTCTTTTTTTTTAATTTATTGTATTTGTTAAACGATTACTATTGCGTGGAAATAAAAACTATCGCGTGTTCTGTCGGTTACGAAGGTCAAGGATTAAGTCTAAACCGCATTTACTGAACGTTCAAAAATCGTGGAATTGCCCTTTTAATTAACGGAACCTGCTAATTTCCGAAATTTGTCCGTCCCTCCGCTAGTTCGCGCATTTTCCCGCTAAAGTTAGCGGGGAAATTGACTTCACGTTACCTGTACACCAATTATTTTCCCCATTTAAATGAAAAAAAAAACTTATGTCAGGCGACGTGGTTACGTGACGCGACGTCACGGCGTCAAGTTGTGATGTGATTTGATGCCATGACGTCATGTGAGGTGAATCTTCCAGCTGACGTTGGGGGGGAAATGATTAAACAGTGGGTTCTTGAATTCACAAAGAATTGTAATGTTCTAAGGTCTCGTAAAAGCATTTAAACGTTCCTCCTAAAAAGACTGCGTTTCATGCATTATACAACTTCGGAGATAGATGTAGCTGTAAACTTTTATTTTGAAACGAATCCAAAATAACCTAAGTGAAAACTATGAAACAAGTAAGGCCGGCAATTTTTTTTCTTTATATGGATGACTTAGTTTTAAGAGGCACATACACGCAGCACTTTTTGCTGTTTATGTCTCTTGAACCCATTTTACCTATCGGATTTCAGGAGTTACTATCACTAGCGCGCTTTCTTTGTGATGTGTAGAAACATTCAGAATTTAGGCATAATTGACATAAACTGGTTACAAAAGAAACGAGAACTTAATCGACATAATTGCCGCCAATCGAACGTCCAATAGTAACCATTGCATGGGAGCAAATATCGTAATTTTCTGCTTCGCTACGTACGTTTGATCATGAATTCTTTCGAATTCTACACAGAAATCAATGTAGTGATGTTAACTTTTTTCAAAAATCTACTACACTAGATTCACGCTAGTTTGCAACACAAACTTGCATTGCTCACACACACACAAAACATTAATTCTAGAAGCTATATTGAAATTTAAATGCAAAGGTGCAAGTGAGCTGGACAAGAATAACGAAAATAATCCCTGGAGAAAGGGAACAAGGGGGACAAAGGTCAAACACAAGTCTCCAAACGCTCTTCGAGAGTAATCCTTTGTGAATCCTCAATAAGAGTGATTGTTCAAGTATGAGATCACAATGACCCTTGGTCCTCTGCTAGGCACGAAGCAGCCGAAGCCACAGTGATTGCCGATGTTATAATCGGCTCTGCCCACGAGAATATACGGGGCTTATTTGAGCCATATGCAGCAGCCGGCACTGCAACAAGTGCACCACAGTACCCAGACGCAGAACCTATGGCATTTGTCTCGTCACACGCCGCGCTCACGAATCCTTTGAGATTTTCTACCTTTAGGTGGCGGGTGAATAACCCCCGAACGATTATTTGGGCCGCTACGAGCCCCTCATATGACGCTCAGCGCTGCTCAACGTTTTTAGCCAACAGACCACCGGCCGTATTTAAAATTCGCGACGTCACAGTTGTGCCCCATTGGTTTGCCTGTACAAAATGAAGCGTGCCGGACAGCGCCCGCAATCACACCACCCGGAACATGAAGCTGGGTCTGTTATTCGCATTAGGGTAGACGGGTCCAAACTGTATAGAAGAGGCCACTGCGAGGCTTTGGTGGTACGTCAATTACGCTGCGAGGCACTAACTTCCTGGAAACAAAAAGAACTCTCTCTTTGACATTCTCCTAAGGCGTTCTAAATGCTTAGCATATATAGGGATTCTTCGCGATCCTTCTTTTGAGGGCACACTAAGGAAACCACTCAAGGGCACATCGTGAGAGTTCTGTAAATATATAAAGGACACACTTTCACGCGACGACAATGTCGCGTGAGGTCGTGTTTTTGCGTGACGTCATGAAGTGACGTAACGCCTTATTGTCACATGACGTCACACCGTTACATGGCCACTGTGGCATTCTCATCCAGGCGCTTTAGGCCCTTGCCAACAGACGACCGAATGCTCGCAACGAACCGACATTGCTGCAGCGTGTTTCGGATTCCTTGTGCAAGACTGAATGTGGTCCTGGTCTCGTGTTCCGGTAGCCGATCGGGCACGACCGCGACACCCCAACGTGCCGGTGGTCTGCGGGCGCGTCGGCACGCGTTGTTCGAGGAACTACGTACGCGTCTTACTGCGTGGTTCCCGGGGTCCGTCGACGGTGACCTTGATGGCCTTGGTGTAGGTCGCCACTTGCGGCGGGTTCGTACTCAGAGTGATGGTGATCGTGAAGCTCTTGCCTGCGCAACACAGAAAGAGAGAAGATTAAGTGAGCTGCGCTTCCAAAACGTAATCGCACCTCTCTTTAAAAAAAAAAAAAAACTGTGAGGTAATTTTTTTTTTTTTTGCTGCAGAACACGTTTGCAGCCAGTCACGACGAACAAAGGAAGGAACCCAGCGGGTGGAAAAAAGCTCAGAGCATGATTAGACATTAAAAGATGCGACTTGCGCGGAGACAATAAGACAGTGAAACATCATGCGCACTGCCTCTGCGCACATCGCATATATTTTTCTTTGTCTAGTTGTATTGTGAGTTTTGTAAATTGCTGCGATTCTTGTTTTGATCGCCGTGATTGGCCGTCTTCGTGTCCTTCGAAAAAGTGAACTCACGGACTATTTTTATCGTGTGGACACCGGCACACGGTATACGAGCAAGCGCACGTTATTTGCCCACGCCATTTGTGGGCGTCGCGCCTGCGCAGAAACCAAGTTCGCGTGAGAGGAAGTATCTGCGCATGAGCGGAGTCGACAGCAGCGCCACCGCAGTGGCGTGACGTCAAAACGTTGAGTTAGTGTAGGGTCGCTGTAAGCTCGACGAAGAAAGGGAATGGCGAGTCATTATGCTGTTGTTACCGCTCAGCAGTCGATGAGGCATCGGCCGACAAGGACGCCGAACAACCAAGCACGACGCAATTAGAAGCGTGATAATTTTAGGCCACATCGTTTCTTAATCTGTTGCTGGCAATACCAGGTTCACGTCATGTAGGGTGCCTCAAGCGGGCCTTTCCGCTGTAAAACGAGCCGGAAACATCGGGGTCTGCTCGTAGAAAGCTCATACTTCCACCGAACGTGCCCTGAGCAGGTCAGTTTTACAGTGTGAAGTTTCAGGGCTATAGTTCCTTTTTTGTAAGAAAAGAGAGAAAAAAAGAAAAGAAAAAAGCTTGCCAAAGTTAAGGTTTTGGCTGCGTTCATAAACGACCGAGTAAGCGAAGCTGTTTACTTGTGGCGCCACCTCTTGATAGGTGCGGCGAGCAGACGGCGCACACCGTTGTCCTCTCGCTGCTCCTATCGGGAGATGACGCCGCAAGAAATAGTATCACTGGATCGTCTGCGAGCGCGTCCAACCACTTGGGAAATCTTTTTGGTCTCATTTTTACAGAAAACTAACTATGCCTTGAAAAATCACGCGGTAAAACTGACTTGCTCGATGCACATTCGATGAAAGTTTGAGCTTCCTATGTGCAGACGCCGATGTTTCCGGCTTGCTTTCAGCAGCGAAAGGTCCGCTTGAGACACCCTAGACATCTCGAGACTTATCTAGGCTGAACTATGCACTACAACACGTTTTGATGAAAGTTAAAATATATAAAACTGTCAGGAGATCCTATGCATCGTCCTCTCTCTACGTATCGGAAATTACGTTTTTTTGTTTTGTTTTTCACGACCCACCTCATTTTTCTTCAATGTCCGTTGTTCGCCACTTCGTTTCTCAAAGTAACATACGTGAAAGTTTTTTTTTTTCTTTCAGAGTGCCCAACTTACGATTATTTTTTTTTATCACGCAATAAAGACCAACTACGTATTTTCGCAAAGGCACCGATAAAGAGCGATTTTTCACAAGCGCGTAACACACTGTCCTTTATTGATACCTTATAGAACTTAAAGATGTTTAGCTCCATCACTTAACATTGTCGCAAAACAGAAAGCAACCGTATTTTAAGGGTTTGTTCACTTCAATCTAGAATGAGAAATAGGGCCCTTTCAAACTGAAATCGTAGCTTAACCCCGCCCCCCCCCCTTTTTTTTGGGGGGGGGGGACCATGACCATTGTAAGGGCTTTTATTGCAAAAGAAAGCGAAAAGCTGAAATTTCAAATTTAAATCCCAAACGTCTTACCTCCTCCGCCCCAATCCCTAAGCTTTTATTTTTAGGAGATAGCTAAATTGGATTGCAAGAAATATTGCATATATATTGAATGCCAGACATGTTGGTTGTAGCTTCTAAAGTATCGCGTGTTTATGATAGCATCCGTCCGAAGGTATATAATGCTTTTCTCTTACACTTAACCCACAGAAAATCCCTGTCAGATCATAAGACACAAACCTTTCGCATAATCGACCGAGTAACTTTCTATACTATATAATCGGGGCTTTCCTGCAATTCCACCAGCATGCAGTCACCGATTGAACGTCTACGTTTCTTTTAGAACAAACTACGATTTTAGATATCCCCTCAAAATATCTTCCCCAACGTTATGCATCCAAGTTCTTCAAAGCAGTCAGTGCGTGCAGCTAGGCAGGCGCTGTACAGTGACGCGACACGTAGCCCGAGACATAAACCCCACCCTCCCATATTTCGCGCGCCCAAAAGAAGAGTATGCCGACGCCATAGATACTCGAACAAACATCGCCGGCCGATCCCGCATCCTCCAGGAACAACGCCGGTGGGGCCCGGCAAAGCCAACACCACGCGTGTATGCTCTTCGTCTTCGACACGGGTTAATCGCAAACGCAACCGTTCTGGACGCTGATAAAGAGAATCCCTCTGCCGAGCAGTGCAGCCCTATATACAACCCCGTGGCTTGGCAAGTAACGCCAGCAACAGAAAGAAACGGCGGCTAGGGATAGCTGCAGCAAGTGCGCCTCGCCCGCCGTGTTGACACTGTTAACACAGATGCTCGCGGAGGGTGGACGCAGACTCCGGAGAAGATGCCCCCCGCTCGGAGAGCCAAAGAAGAAGAGGACTGCCCTGTGTTTGCCGCCTCGTGTGCCGACGACAGGCTCTTAGTGTCGGGAAGCGCCGTAGATCTCTTCTCGACGCTTTTGTTAACGGCCGGGGCCAGCATGTTCCCGTCTCGGAGAACGGCAGGAGCGAAACGGGCAGGGGGAGAGGTGTTAAGTGGGATGCTTGTCTAAGTGCGGTTCCTCATCGGCAAGCAGTTGCTTGATGTCTAGTGTATGTGGTTGTTGGTTTTGGGTTTTCTCTTGAAGAAGGAGAACAGAGTGCTTACATGTTGCGGGTACCTCCTCAGGTATGCTCTCTGCAAGCAGTCGAGAATGCAGGTCTGAGTGGGGAGGGGGCAAAGGCGGGGGGGGAGGGGGGGGGGGCTGCAACGTTTGTGGTACTGCTGAAGGTTAGCGGGCCTGCAAGTTGTTCGCGTAAATTTAGTGTAATATATTTTTATTAAGTTTTTTTTAAAGATTTGTGGGAGATCAAATACTAAAGAACTGAATTTTGTAATACAAAACCTAAAATATTTCATTACAAAACTTTCTGTAGCTTCTTGTCTGGGTCATGTGTGAATGTTAGCCTCTCAAAGTATTAATTAAACCTGCTGACATTTGAACTTTTAATTGTAAGGTAAGAATAATTTAATTTATGGATGAAGGCACATTACCTTCCACATTTTCGCGGGCTACTACGACATATCAGTGCTTGGTTCCAGCCTTTAAATGCATGGGTTATGTTTTTTATTTTTTTATGATGTGAGCAACGCTAAGGTGTTGTTTTTCCATGCCTTTGGCTTCATTTTATAATTATTCTATACAAAAAACGAAAGCTAGAAAACAAAAGCACTTCACACGCTTACGTGGAACTTCGCAGGTTGACAGAATCTGCACCCACCGTACAAAATTGCCCGATATCTCCTTTGCCTGCCCCTAACTGCTTCGCATTTATCCGTTTATCGCGCCTTCTTTTACCCGCTAGGCAGCAGCAACAAAACGATCGCCGCCCTTTATTCCCAGAACCCATACTCAGATAAACCCGTCAGCCGTGTCGAATTGCCGCTGCACAGGCCGTCGCCGGGCCGAATAGGAAATTATTCGCTCCGAGTGCAACCCCCTCCCCACTCAAGTCATCGAATTCATTCCCCGCAGCCGAACAACGTACGTACTAGCCACCAGGCTACCCGCTCGAAGCGACGGCAAACTTTTTTCTCACGCTCTCCAAAACCAGCGCGCACCTTCAATAACTCTCAGCCTGACTCGAGCGTCTCCACAGCACGCAAAACGACGGCACCTCGCAGCGTCCGCGGGAGCCTGTTCCGTGCGCTAGGTATTTTATTCCCCCCGCCGTTCGCCAATTGACCGTACCGTACTGTCCTCGCAGTGGACTGCATCCTCTCCAAAAGAAAACAAACATAAAATAATGGGTTTTGACCTCCGCAGCCCGCTCCTGTCCACCGCGTCGCCGATAACAAAACGTGCACACAGCGAAACGCGCGTCGAGGAAACATTTTTAATCTATCACCTGCCATCGAGACAACAAGAAAGGATGAAGAAGAGGCAGCGAGGGAAGAGGAGGGGATGAAAGTGGAGGGTGGGGGGGAAAGCGCGCGGCAGTGGACGGTCGCTTCGTCGAGGAGCCGGCTACTTTGTGACCTCGGGTGACTTCTGGCGAGCCCTCTTCTTTTCCGAGAGTCCGCTGTGTCATTACCATTAATCCCGCATTAATTCTGGGCGGTGTGGCACCTTCGGGGACGCCTTTACTGGACCCGACCATTAAACTATCCCTTTACTCGTATTAATTTAATAGAAAGAAGATGCGCGCGCGCACACACACATACACACGCGGGTGCGCGCATATCTCCGGAGCGTTGTCTCGGAACGTTGTCGGAGTGGTAAAGATGGCTGGAGAAAACCCGCGGGGGCTTTTTTACTCGTTTTTATTTTTATGGTTTTTTTAGTCCATGATGTCTTGAATGAAAATACTGCCTAGTTGTTATCGATACAATTTTTTGTTTATTTCTTGTTTTTTTTTTCTGTAAGGCGAATCGTTCCATTCGTTGGCACCTGTGCTGCAGACCGAATGAATGTGAATAGAGTTGCCTTTATATTCTTTTTTTTTATTGCTTAGTAGCCGAAGTGTTAAGTTCAAATGAGACGCTTCTTATAAATTTAAGCTACAGCTGCGAAGTGGTCTGAGGACCTTCCGATATTTTATCACAAAGCATGGCGGAATGCTTTGCGTCACTGATTAACTTATTTTGCTCTTTTAAGACTTTTAAATGTAAATTTAGCAGAAACCCAAGGATCTTAAGCGCTGAGAAACTGGGGAGAGGCCGAGCTCTGGTTGGAATGTTTAGTGGGTAGACCTTAAGCCCCTGGATTAACGCTTTGCAAAGTAACGACGATTGATGTGCCGACGCGCTCTCCCATGGGTCCGTCCCCGCCTTCCGTTTCCGGTTAGAAAGAACATGGCGGATTTGACTCGACCTCACTCTCGAGTAACGGTTTCGTACCTTGGCGTTCGAGAACCTACCCGCGTCCAGCGTTGTTCTGTCTGGATTGTCACGTGATACGACCCGCCGGAGGATCCTGGAAGATTTCGAACACAGCCATGGCGGGCGAGTTAGGAAGAAATATGGCCAACCGCGCGCTAGCAGGTGACCGGAGCGAGGTGAGGAGGGCGGCGGAGGAGGACGTGTCGCTACCTCGCATGGCGTTATTTAGGGACGTTAGGCAGACCTAAAAGTAGATGTCTTTGTTCGCACTGCACTCATGGAACGCGTTCGAATGCGAGAGTCAAACGCCGGACGCTAGCGTTCCGCGTTGTAACGCATCGGACGAGTGCAGCGGAGACAAAGGAAGCTAGCTTTAGATCTATACCCACTCATCGTTCCAACCAGAACTCGGCGTTCCGGCGTCCCCGGGTGAGACCCAGTCTTAGGAAAGCTGGACAAACAACTATGAAGGCTATTCTTGACATTCCATACGGTGTAAAGTGGAATCTCTGATAGATCTTACATCACATCCGAAACGCGAAGCCATGTTTTGTCTCACTGACGATTCCGTGCACGTTTGGAAAATGTATTCACCAACTCGCAGTAATTATAAATAATTACAATGAGCCTTCCATTGTAAAGTACAACAAAGCCAATCCACTCAACCTATGCCAGACTGCTCGCCATCGTCGGAAAAAAAATAAAGAATGCAACGTCGGCGCTACAGATCTTGTCTGTGCACCGAATGCTCGAAGCCATGTGCCCTCTGAGATTGATGCGATAAACTGCATGACCGGGGATAGCTTCGCAGCGTCCCGGTGCACGTTCAAACGAACGGGCGAAACATCAGAAATAAACAATCTGGCATCACCTCGCGGATCAAATCGTTCCCCACCCCTCACAAGAGATGGCGGAAACGTTCGAAGCAGCCGGGAACGAAGAAGAGGCAGGCACAGCAGCCGGCAGCGGTGATTCCTTCTGCGCAGCCTCGGCGATCCCCGCGGCCCAAGCGATCTTGACAAATTGACGCACGATTTATCCTTCGATTTGACTCCGCTCCGTGGAGGCGCCGGCAGCACGAGTCTCACGCACGGCCGATCCGTCTCCTTCGGCGCTCTCGGGATCTCTCTCGCTCTGCGAGCACGATTCGGGCGGAAAAGCGTCGCGCGCGCAACCCTCTTCGAAGGCGTACAAATCGCCAAAAGCGCCACTAAGTGCGCAGTTCCTCCCCTTTTCAGGCAAGAGCGAGAAACACACACCGCAAAGGTGCGTGCGGCGCACACGCGGAGAAGAAAGCGCCGTCGGAAATGACCACCACTGTACCTCATCACTCGCGGAACCGAAAGAAAAACATATAAAAAACAGGAGACCTAAAACGCCGCATCTTGAGGTTTGGTCTGTGAGGTCGACCTCAACATCACGCCTCCTCTGCTCCCTTCTTCTTTCCCTCGTTACGTTAACAGTCCGCAATCCAACGTGGACGCCGCAACGGTCAAAAGGTAAAAACAAAAGTAGAAAAAGAAAAGAAAGATCTGGGAGGGCTGCCTTTCTTAGCTCGACCTCTGCAAACCGTAATTATTGCCACCATCTACCGCAATGGCTGGATAGCCTCCTCGCCTCCTTCCTACCTTCCTGTCGGTCTGGCAGCGGTCGCAATGGATCGCGTATATATATATATATATGTATGCGCTAGATGTATGTCTGGTTTGTTTCTTCGGAGGATCCTTTCTTTGGCTTTCGTATATCTTTCTACGTTCAGCCCTGCGGTTTTTTGCTGCTCCGTAGGAGTTGGGCGGTCTTCGTAGCGCCGGTTGTATACACTCCTTTCTTCTCTCTCCTAGGTTGTCTTCTCTTCATCCCTTTTTTAGTTCCTTCCGAAAGGATTTTGCTTCAACGCGCGAGAGAGTCGTGCGGCAATTACCGTAATTTTCCGTAATAGCTCGACGGCAGAAACCTTTCGTTTAAATGGATTTCTTTTTTTACTGCGTTTTTCGTTGGTTTGTTTTGGGTGCTTCGCTTTCGTTTGTTCTTGCAGAGATGTGGGGTGTAACGTAGATCTTTCTGTCACTGACGCCTCTTGGCTTTCGCTCTTTCTCTCTCTTTTTTTGTTACAAGGTGGTGATGCCTCGCTTGTCTGCTTTCTAGTATTTATTGCGTCGCCCGTTCTCAGGAGGCGGTGTTGAAACAAGAGCGATGACGTATGCCGTAAAAACAGAATAGAAAAGGTGAAGAAAGTCTAGCATTCCACGCACAGTGTCCTGGAGGGTTGCGAGGTTGCCTCGACGCCCGTCAACACGTTACAGCACACATGATACAAAAAAAAGACACAAAAAAGAACACTGCCCGGTCGATCAAGTTGACACCTTCGTATCCTCGGTTACCCGTCCGTCTCGTGGCACCGAGGCTTTGTTTTTCTTAGTTCCGACCTGACTTTTGATTTCCGCAACAACAAACAATAAACCGAAACGTGCATCCAAAAGGAGCAGATTGAGTAGCGTTGTTTGCACGACCTCTGAACTACAGTGTACTAGAATACTTGGGTAGTGTTGGGACCGGAGGGGCTCGCCTGAAGCGCGTGGTATTGATCGCGACAGGTGTCGACACCGGCGCGTTATCCAGAAGGTGTGCGCATGCGCGGCTGCACGCGCGAAAATATGAATCTTTGGTGCCGCTTTGGTGGAGTGCACATAGGATTTCTGATACAGCTACGACCTGCCAGCGGTCGTACCGCGGCATCAATTACGCTGCGGCACGATCGTTAGCAACATGGTGCTTCAATGTATTGGACGGTACAAGCTACATTACCCTTCCTTTACATAAAAACATTTGCGACTTTAAAGAAGCGGATTGCAAGTTGTTTCAGCGTAGAATTAGCTGCGACTTTCGGTTTGTCGGATGGTGAGCATTTTAAATGAAATGCCCATTTCCTTGGTCGCAAAGGCCGAACATTAGATATTTGAAAGGGATATCTAAAACTCGGAAGCAGTTTTTTTTTCCCTATCTTATTTTATAATGGAACGAAACGGCACATACTAAAGTCCGAAATTGTTTTAGTATGTTTTTAATACCCCAGGTTAACTTCTCTGTCTTCTTTTCTGCCCGTCTTCTTTTTCTTGACCTTAATCAGCTCGCTTCACTTGACACTCATTCTTGTGTTCATTTATGCGACGAACCACCCAAGCGACTGTCGCAAAGGGGTGAGAATCTTTTATTTCTTCATGGCTGCCACGACCATCCGAGGACCACCCGACGTTCACTTGTAAGAAATGGCTTATAAGCCGTGACAATTTTTATCACGCGTTTTAACATTGAACTTAAGTCCAAAAACTGAGACAACGTGGGCTGAACAAGTAATGCTTTATAAGATTCAAAGAAGAAAACAAGCAACTATTTCACATCATTTAGACCAGGAAACAACAGCACACGTAATTAAGGCAAGGTAAAAGTTGTAATAGTTTACAGCACGGCATTGAAATACATGGTTACAATGTGCAGCGCATACATGGTTACAATGTGCAGCACATACATGGCCCTGAAGGTATACTTGGCATACCACATCAGGTAAGTTGTCGAAACAAATGAACACCGCCCTTTCGATGCTGATCTTGTTAGACTTCGGCTCAAGAGCAGTCTCCAAATAAGCAACACCGTAGAAGTTGCTGAACTTGTGAACAGCCCAGTAGAGAGTTGGCATAGTCAGGGAGCCTAGTGCGTCGCGATCGATGCCTTGTGGGATCACGGCAGGAGCTTCGCTGTTCACCACTGGTGACAACGGGTCAGTTTCCCGAGCGAGCCCCGAACGCTTTGCAACGATGGGCTCTGGTGAACTTGCCTTCCGCTTCCTTTCCTCTCGTCCTGCGGGAAGGTCATCACTCAGGTCCTGGGGTACACTTGGCAGCAGAGTCGGTACCGCGTCTGGCGTAAGCGCTGGGTGTCCACGAGGGATCCTCACTTCCTTTCCGCCGATGATGTGGACGTAGTCTCGAAGGATGAAGCGGGGCTCGAAGTGCAGCTCGCAGACAGCGCTTGTTTCTTCAAGACGCTTGTCCGATCGCTGCAGATTCTTCTCCCAAAGATCTCTTTTGGCTCTGTCCTTTGGAACGCCGAAAAGGGACGCCGTTTTCACTCCTTTCACTCGGATGAGGCCCGTTTTGCAACCAGGTGCAGAGCAAGAGTTCTGTCGCTGTTTCGCCGGCGGCATTTCGGCACTACCCTTACGCGTTCACCATCCGCAAAATCAGAACACAAGATTCAAAGCATATTACGATCGAACACACGGAACTATGAAATCGTGGTCCCGACACGCGCACCGCTCGAAGAGAAAAACACACGGAACTATACTCTGTTTCACCTTGTGTCGTACCGCAGGAAAGGCTACAAGCGCGAGCTCCTTGCTCTAGGGCACATCTCGGCGGCACAAGCTCTCGTGCACCAAGGGCAGCTGCCAACGCTATGAGCTCGCGCTTCTAGCCTTCGCTGCGGTTCAACATAAGGTGAAACGGAGTGCATAAAATCGTGGTACCGACACGTGCACCGCTCAAAGTGAAAAAACAAAAGGCGGGCTGCGCGATTTTTTCCGGATAACTCGACTACAGCGCCGCCACGAACTGTCAATACACGCGCCCTCACGAGCTCCCGTTGCCGAGCCGCTCCGGTCCCAACACTACCCAAGTATTCTAGTACACTGTATCTGAACTTCGGTCGTTCACAGTCGCAAGGACACCACGGCACTGCCAGTAACTATACTTCGTTTCACCTTATGTTGTACCGCAGCGAAGGCTAGAAGCGCGAGCTCATAGCGTTGGCAGCTGCTCTTAAGTCACGAGAGCTTGTGCCGCCGAGATGTGCCCCAGAGCAAGGAGCTCGCGCTTGTAGCCTTTCCTGCGGTACATCGTAAGGTGAAACAGAGTATAGGTGATTGCTGGTTCGCGACCCGTACGACTGAACCTACGTAAGCGTACGTGAGCGAGAAGAGATTTGGTTGATTCGTGAAATAATCGGATTTTAACATATACCGTTAGGCAGCGGATAGTACGAAGTTTCTTTTGTCGAGAAGTCACCGACAGAATGAAGACGTCAGGGCGTTCCTTTCCGATGCCCGGCCTCCAGGAAGCGCACATTCAATAGCCTCCTATATCGGCGACGTGCGCGATCAAAAGCGTCGCTGCGGTCGGCCTGCCACGATTGGCCGAACGCTCACTGTGATCGTCAGCAAAGGATTTCTCATCGACGGAAATAACAGCAATGTAAGAACTTGAATTTTGACGGTGTTGGCCGTGTTGCTTTGAGAACGTAATGATTTCAAGCTTCCATCACGCTAATTACAAACACCATCAAACGTGTTGTTCGCAAGGTAATCACGTCACGAGAGGGAACCATAGGAGGGCGCCACAAAAACATCTCGCCGCTAATACTGACAAAGCATGGCAGATCGCCACTAAAGTCACTTTAATCGCCACGAGATGCGGCCGCCTAAATGGAAAAGGTGGAGCGGCACACAACCTATCAGAGGAGAGCCACGAGACTGGCGCCCCGCTGCGGTGAGACGCCGAAACATACTTCTAAGTGTGTTTCGGATCCTCGCCGCTGCAAAAGCTGTGCGCTGACGTCCAGGTTCCCCAGGGTTCCCCGAGCAATTGCTCTTTGATGCTCTGTGTTACCAGATCCTCGCGCTCCAAATCAGTGACCGGGCACTCTATGGCTCCGTCGTCTACCTGCCAGGCTTTGTGAGTATAAAGGAGGCTATGGATTAGTAAGCAGTGATAGAGTGCAGGCGAGCTGGTAATGAATCGACAGTCTGTTTTTTTTTTATTGTTCCCACTCGGGGTTTAGAAGATATGGATTAGCTCAGTTACGGAACCGCTCATAGACGCTGCTTGCACGAGCAGTACCACCTCTTACACCTCGACCGACTCGCCTCCCGTCTTTCGACGCGCCGGGCGGTTGCTGTGCTAACTGCAGTGTATTCTATGGAATAGGCCGGTTTGAAAGCACAGCGTCTAAATGGAGTTCCATCGGCGAAAGGCGAGACTGAAGTGAGTGAGGGGGAGGGGGGGGGGTACCCGCTTCCGCTGGAGTTCCACAACTGAGGTAACCTAGTAACGTTGATTCATGTGCGCTTTGCTTAGGGTAATGACATCTGGCCGTTTTCTTCCGAACGCTTAATTTTCTTCTTTTTTCGTTTTGTTTGTTTAGGAGCGCGTGAAAGAGCGCCTCCCTGCACGCGATCTTGGCGTTGACTGTGCTACGGCGGTATTTTGTTTTCGGCGATTTACTTTGCATTTTCTGTGTGAGCGCGTGCTGTCGGCATGGGGTACTACGAGGGATGTCATCACCCTGAACAGAAGGGCATTGAGGCAGCCTAACAAAAGACAGTCTGCCAACTTATTCGAACGCTAGTCACATCGGGATCCGTGCTTCGAATGCCTCATGGCAACCAGTTCAAGGAGAAACTTGGCACGCGGCATTCGGCCCACGGATATCACGGTGACTGCTATGTCTGGCACGCTGTATTTTGTATGATGTATAATGCCCGAGTCCCACTAGAGCGACAAACACAAACAGCCGACACCGACAGGACACGAGAGGGTACCTTTGGTAGGCTCGCAATCACTCGTGCTTATTTCCCGAGTCCCGAGAGGCTGCAGGCCTACCAAAGATACCATGTTGGTGTCCGTTGTTTCTGTTTATCGCTGTAGTGGGACTTGGGCGCAAGCAGTGTGCCCCCGCCTTAGAGGAGCTCGCGTAGAGCTGTTTCCAAACGCTTCTAATTCACTTGCAGGTTTCGACCCTAGTACTCTCGAATATTATCCAAAGACAATACCTTCAAAGGGTGGAAACGAAAGCTCCCAAACCAATAACTATACCGGCACGCGCCGATAAACAGGAGACTTCCTTCCGCTGCTCCCGCTGTGTATCCAACGGCATTCCCTAAATTATATTTGTCCCACTGCAAGGACATATAGCGACTCGAATGTTGCAATCGGACCCAGCGACCGACTCCTGGAGGGCACTGTGGTACAGAATCGGCAGACCCGCACCGAGGCGGTGGCCCTCCGACGTGAAGCTGTTCGCTTTGAACTCCGACGGCGGTTACCGACAAAGGCTGGTTTGTTGCCGCACGGCGTCCTTCACCTCCTCGGGTCTCCGTCCTCGTCTCGAGAGGGCCGCTCGAGAAGCCCCGTCGTTGCGGGCTTTGAACGCGGCTCCAAATTGGCCTGCGGTGCTTCGCCCGTCGTTGGGGACCACGTCGTTTCGATAAGGACGGCCCCTTCGCGGAGTCGCGACCCTCGCTCGCGTCCAGGCCGTACGAACGGTGGCCGGCGGACTACGAATGTGCTTTCTGAGGTTCTGAGGGAACATACACATACATACACATACACGCATGCCCCAATGCCCCCCTCCCAGGAACACGGAAACAATCGCGCATATGCAGACACTCAGAAAAGAACTCAACTAGGGTACACTAATAATATTATATAAGTACATAGAAACCAGGCACATATAACCGCCCACGAACCGACACACACACACACACGCGCACGTATGTACGCCTGCACGCGCAACAGAAGCAGACACACGCGCGCGCGCACACGCACACACAGGCTTGCACAAGCACAGATACGCACATACACACATGGATGCACACAGACAGGCGCACAAATGTTGAAAGCAGGTACGAGAAAGTTCCGAAGTTATGTCGATAATTGAACTCAGTGTCTAATAAACAAACGCCCGACAGTTCAGCCACAAATAAATTTGCCTTTTCCGCACCCCACGTAGGTAAACGCGACTACGTGAGGACATCAGAAACCATGCACAGACATTTCTTTAAATTACTTTCTGCATTTCATTGCTAAAGTTGCTGAACGAGTGGCTAGACAGGTTAAAGGAGGAATTTTCTCGGCTTTCAAGATGTGACGAATTAGGTCTCAGCTGTGAGGCCTGTAAAATAAAACTGTAACATGAAGCCTCATTTTTTGTTCTTTCATGTCGTAACCAAGCATGCGCAAAATATTACAAAACACTTGCGTAGTTTTTTTCATATAACATGGTGTATGTTATGTTGTTGTTTTTACACCGGTAGCGACAACTTTCTTCCAGACACACTGTAGAGCTAGTAGTTCTTTGCGAAGAAAGAGCGAGGTATCAGACTCACAAATGATCCAAAAATAATCCAGCGCCCGCAAACGGATTTTGAGCCCCCGCATGATTGTCCCCTTCGACGCATCTTTACTTCATTTATTTCAGCTCAAGCTTCAATGGTTACCTGACAGTTGAGAGACGACGTTCTACATTCTCAGCTCTCCAGCTGAACCCCCGCTGATACTGGTAAAGCTGCACGAAAAAGCCGGAGTCAGAGTTCGCGCAAGGCAGAAACTACAGAGACATATTATCAAGCTCACGCTATAGTCTGTACAACTCAGACTTTCTCCACGTTAGTGAATCTGAAAGTGGGCGGTCTACTAAAACACGGGCTCACACGCAAAAAGAAACGAGAGCCTGTGTTTCGATTCACTCCGGTCGACCCCGCAATCATCCCACTCAAGAGAGCCGCTCCCTCGTTCCTACCTTCCTGCCACGCGGCAGCGCACCCGTGTTCCAATTTCTAATTACTCGGCGGCTTTTTTCGGTCACCATCTATAATCAGTAAACTTCCAGTGAACGCGGAAAAATTAAAATAAAAAAAGTACCGACCGGGGCGCCGACGGTGCTTTACCAGCCCGTAATATAATTAAAAGCCGCACGTCGCCGCAAGGGGAACCGTATACCTGGATCGACGGCCTTATACCCGCATGGGCGGTATAACATGCATTACGGCGTGATATATGGTCGGTGGCGAATCGGCGGCGGCAGCCGGTTGGAGTATACGTGCCGGCCGGCTACCGAATACACAGAGGCGGGCTGCGCGACGTGGAATGTCTTCGATCGCGTCGCGTTCCCACACTTGGGATTGGTCCGTCGCGGCCGTTGCGCATGCGCGCGGGGCGGTCACCCGTCCGGCGCAACCGCCGCGCGTACCTTTAAATATGTGGGAATTGTTGAGAATCAGCTCGCGGCGAGGCTGCTGCTTCTTTTTGTCCCGTCTGACGACCTTGCCGAGGTCGTTACGGGCTGCTGGGAAGTGATTCTGATGGCTCTTTCTTTTGAAATATGTATTTGTAAGTGCGTCTCGTTGTAGGTTGGGTCCGTTGCGAAGAGGAGGAAAGGATATGTGTGCGGCGGACGGCCTGAGAACAACGGAGTCATTGGAAGGCTGTTAAATCGATGTACGCGACGCGCGATTATATCGGCGGCGTCGATCCCGGCTCCCGATCGCGGGTATAGGCGTCTATAGACGTTAAAGCACGGATGATATACGGGCCCGAATGATGAGGAAGCAGTTAAACTTCGTCGCGCTGAACTGCGCTTAAAAAAAAAGAGAAGCAATTTTGTAGTCATCAACCTTAATAACAATGCGGGATAAGTGTGACGCGTTCGTGAACATTCAGAATAATTTTTATATTGATTTTGAACGCTGAGCAGACTCCGCCCACAAACTTGGGATCGTGGAAAGACTGGTTCATATGCCCCTCGACATCTCCTCCCCTCCGCCCCTTCCTCTCCTCCCCTTCCTAAGAAGGGTGAATTCGAGCTTTCTTAATCGTCGTTCTTGGAGTGAAACTTAGGTCAGCCCCATTTAAAATAAAAAAGAAGATAAAAGATATATCGTGGAGAACTAAGGTGTCATTATTCTGATTCCAAACTCCGATTTCTATTTTCCGTCCGCACGGTATCAGCTTGGCCTAATCAACTCCGCAGCGAAATTATCATACTTTGATCGTGACTCTGTACTCACTTAAGCTTGTCTAGTCCACCTCGCTGTTCCACCGGTTTAGCGGAAGAACCAGTCTAGTGTGCCCCAAGCCAAACTTTTCTTCTACAGCCTCATTCTCAAGTTCCCGGCGCCGCCCCCAAGAACCCCGTGTTTTCGCATTTCCTCTCTTCAAATACGAGAGGAGCGCGCACGAGGGCGCGAGGAGACAACCTTTGTTTCCCCCGAGCGCTGCGGTGCGCGACGGGGCGCGCTGGCGCACACGCTGCCTTCGGGAGTCCGCCCTCTCAACCCAGGGGTTGGTTCTATACCAACGCAAATCGGATTTGGTAGCGGCTGTGGTCCCCAAAGCTTCTCGGCCGTCCGTCCGCGCTGCTCCCTCGCTCCTTGTGTGTGGATTCTCGGCCGCCGAGCCTCGATTAACAAGCGCGGCCAACCGCACTCGGGCACCGAGCCAGGACGCCGCGCGGCGAACCCGGGGCCCGGGCTCCGAATTCGGGACTCTGCGCCGACGTTGGGCTCTCGGGACTCTCTCTCGTCGGTGCCGGTTCCTAATGCCCTAATCGCTTGCTTTTCTTTTCTTTTTTGTCGGCGCCCTTTCTGTTCAACTTGCCGTCCTCCCTTTTGTCTCTCCAGATCGCGGCAACGTTTCATCTCAAGTGATTCGAGGGACGCGGGACTTGTTGCAGTCGATCGTTTATTCAACCTGTCACTATCCCTTTCTGTCTCTCGTTCTTTGTATTTCCCTCTCTTTTTTGTTTTTTCGCCCACTTTCCTTGTTTATCTATCGTTATGCTGAGAACGTATACTTTAAACATCTCGCTCGCTACGTTGCAGGTTGTGTTATGTATTCAGTACTGTGTGCCCAGAAGCAGCAGTGAGTATGATTCTGTGAATACTTCATCATTGCGACCAAACCACGAGTTGAAATCTTAACTTCTAAAGTTAGGTGTTCTCGTTGCAAGATCAGTATCTCAACTGATTAAAGTTATAAAACCGGAACAACGGTTTGGCAGGACGCACTTTTATGGTTTCTACCTGTGTCGTAACGACTAGGATCATCGGTTGAGAACGACAAGTTTCATGATGTGCGTGTGTAAAACAAACAGCTGGTAGCTTGACGTTATCGCGTTCTTAAACCAACACCGAAAGGTAACCCTCTGACAGTACTGTTATATTCCGTAGACGAAAGCAGGTGTAATCCTATTAAAGTCGTTATAGCGCGCACCTGGTCAATCGTAGCAAGCCAACCACAGCGAAGATATTGGTCTCGTACACCGTCTATGGAGAACGAGACACTCAGCAGGCCTAACGACAGATAGCTGTTCTAAGCGCAACTAGAAGAAGAAAAAAAAAGAAGAAAAAAACAACAACAAGCGAGAGAATAAGAGAGGACATATTCTGGGTGCTGGCCAAAGTTAACTTCACCTATCACTGCATATATTGGTGTACCACGGTACGGTACAGGCCGCACATGTGGTACACCGATCTAGTAGCCTGCGTGATTAGTACAACATCCAGCAAACCCTATCACGGGTTTTCTTTTATGTCACCCGAACCCTGTATGCCTCCATGTACTTTCTCTATCGATTTTGATAGGAGACAGTAGGTTGTCGCACTATGAACCGGAGGAATAACCTTGGTTCATCTCCGGTCACTGACACGAAAATATTGACCTCCAGTCTGTCGTGTTATTGCCATAATGTACGCAGAAAGAAAATACACGCGTCAGGCTATGTCGCATTATGTTCATGTTTTTACTTTCGCGGACACATGGATGACCCTCATAAGCCCCAAGACGACATCGTGGCAACGGCCCTTAAAACGTAAATGCCTTTCGTAGGGATAATTATACACATTGGGTCCTGCATCACACCCCGGAGTTGAGCATCGCACCGTTCGACGCGCTTAAAGATAGCTTAGACGAGGCTTAAAAAAAATCCACACATAACTTACGTAAGCGAGATGTTTCTAATTAATTAAGAAATTCTTCGGAATAAGATTACGCTTAGCAGGTAAGGCATCCAAGCTTGCACGCGATCTTCCACACTCCGTGATTATCGACTCATAAAAAACAAAAACAGAATACGAATATCCTTAGACGACACCCGCGTACAGAAATAATAATAAAAAGACGCGCATAAACGAAGAGTCTATCGGAGCCCGAACCTTATGAGCTACAAGGGCAGCTTTATCTCCAAAATCTCGAAAATAATTCGGAGCGCTCCTTTGTATGGGATCGTGCTAAAAGCAAGAAGCTTACATTATGTATACTCGCGAACCTGCCTAGCGCTCAAGACACTATGCGTGCCCCCTAGCTGCTGCGACAGAGGCGTGGGATCGAAATAAACACAAAACTCGCTGGCAGTTTCGTTCAGGTGTATGTCGTTCGGATAGGGGCGGCACTTCACTGAGCATTCGCGTCACCCCTCATTATAGTGCCTACTTGTCGCCGCTACAAAAACGTTATTAATTACCGGGGCATTAATTAGTAAGGGCGCCCCCATCTTTAGCTTTTGCTTCCTCCTCTAAAATCTTCCCGATTATATCTTTATTAATTAGACACGTTTAATTATGGCTGTTACTGCGTACGCTGCGCGCGCACGTTGCAAGCTCGAGCTCGACGCTTGTTCGTGTTTCGTGGAGTGTGGTGATTAAAGTCCCCGGCTATAAGAACGGTCCCCATGAAGAAGGTGTCGAGAGATTTCCGGACTGGGCTCATTGAGACGCCCCGTGTGCTTTGCTTAGAACGCTTCTTTTGTTTCTCAACGTTTAAAGAGAAATGTTGAACTATAGCAACGTCGATAGCTTCACAATGCCGCCTCCCTTAAACGCGTTAGCTATTGTATGCGCTAGCCTAATGTAGTTACCCGCTGCTGCGCCTAAGAAAAAAATTACGAACTACTACACAAAGTGTGCTACGATTGACAGCGGTAGCTGCTGTATTGTCGAAAGGCATGTTGAATGAGATTTGCCTTCAGCCAGTGTGCGTGCTGTAAATGTGTGCTTTTGGTGGAACGATTGAGCGAGATACTGCATGTGTTCGGAGAAAAACACAGGGACCTGTTGTTGTTCTTCTTTGGCTGAAATGCTTTTTTAGAACGGGGCTGCCCGTGACTGCGCCTGCGGTCGACAAAGCGAAAGATATGTACGCGATTTGCGCCTCTGCAGAACAGCTCGGGCATACGTGGCATGGGCGGCGGCGGTGGGAAGGCGAGGGAGCGTGTCTGCCCAGAGCGACCACGTGGGCATCGCAACGGCGGCTGCCGGTGGGGTTGAGGAGAGAGAGAGCGATCTCCTCGCCATCACGTGGGTTTTCCGGCAGCGGAGCGGAGGGGCGGGGGCTGAGAAGGACCTTTTCCGTGTGTGTGGAACGCCGGGAAGAGAGAGAGAGAGAGCAGTGTCTCCGCTGTAAAGTGGGGTTTTACGTTCGTACATGAGGGGCACTAGCAACCACCCCCGCAAAATAGAATTCCTAATAAAACGTGGAGACCGTCGAATAGCTCAAAATGAAGTGAACGGTATTTTGTTATGTTGTTTTACGCACACGCGAGCGCCCCTTACAGCCTCATCGTTTAGAGACACACGTACAGGCACGCGGGCACATATCACCACACGCTTACGTATTCACGCGTGCGCACACACGCACACGCACGCACATATATGCACGCACAAAGACACAGGTGGTCGCGCAAGTTCGTCAAGTTTCGTTCACACACCCGTTTCCCCTCTAAACTTTCCTCTACTTGAACTTCATCTAAAGTGTAGTTCTTGTATACCTGACAAGGTTTACACCGCTGTACCTTCTGATTTTACGGTTAAGTTTATGTTTAAGTAATTACACGGCGCGCAGCCGTCACGTCGGCGATGGGAGAACGACCCATAAAACAAGTTTTTTAATTACTCCAAGTGCGCTTATCCGCGCTTCGACCATGCATTGCAGTGAACCATCGTATAGTTTCTAAGGCAGGTACAAAGAAACACGGGTCACAGTCGGGCATCACCTGGTGTCGTTAGAACAAACAAGCCTGTTGTTAGAGCAAGGGCGGTTTTCAGAAAAGTCGTTACAGCATCTGACGAAGGCTTTATATGTTGTTTGAACTTTAAGATCATTTAACCGGCGCGGGAAGGCAACCCTTTGCATAAGACCGGACGTTGAAAGGCAGCTGAAAAACAAAACAAAGACCTCCCAAGTGGGGAAACAACTCTTACGCTCACTTAGGAGCGCGAATCTCCCGAGAGAATAGATATAATAATGGTTCAGGTGTACCTTGGGGGCTAAACAGCAGTCGACTTTGACTAAATAATGAAGCAGGTGAAGTTAAGTCTTTTTTTTGTATTGATTTAAAGCGACAATTACTTTAAATAAGAAATATGTATGTACAACCTTTAACTTTCAGTAGATAAGATAAAACAAACTACAAGCAGAATCAGACAGTCATCGCTCGTTGTAATGGGAATTAACAAGCTTTGTCATTACCTACCTTAGCTGCTGTGTTATCAAACCTGATTTATTTTGTGATCATGTTTGAATATATATACCGTATATTCATATATTAAAAAAAGCCTTACTTCGGGAATAAGCAGTGGCGTAACTAGGGGGGGGGGGGGTACAAGTGCCCCGGGCGCCACTTGGGAGGGGCGCCAAGCCGAGTTCACCCAACATGTGCCCTATGGAAAAAAACGGCAGCGGGGCTACGCGAGGGGCGCGAAATTTCATTTGCCATGGGGCTATGAGGGGCGCGAAATTTCATTTGCCATGGGCGCCGTCATATCTAGTTACGCCACTGGGAATAAGTGACATATTCAATCAAATTATAGTTACCATGGTAGCACAACCGAAATACAACCACTTCTTTTAAGCAAAAGGAGTTGTTTTTACGTGATAGTAATATTCTCGGAATAGTTTTGAGCCACAACGAAACGCCGAAACTTTCATGATGGAACTGTGATCGCGTGATGGCGTAGTGGAACTGTGATCGCGTGATGGAACTGTGAGTTACGCTCAGAAATAGAAGTTCGCGCGAGACCCCGTGCGCGGTTTTACGTCCCATCTGTCACTCGCTTGGTCACGTCAAGTTCGTGGGCGCAGACCCAATGCGCGGAGAAGGAGTGAATTACGCGCGCACTTGCGCCGCGGCTTCTGCCAAAATCTTCCCTATATTCCGTGGCAAGAAATCGGATACATCCGTATATGTGCGCGCCTATACCTCCTCGACGACGTTGTTTTTCTGTTTCCCCAGCAAAAGCAGAAACGTCGACAAACAAAACTTCCGCGAGAGGACGCATACGAGTAGGAGAGTAAACAGTGAAGGAGATGGAACACGCGAAAGAACGCTCGAGAAAGAGAACGAGGGAACATGTTTCGCCCGGAACCCTTGTCAGTGCTCCCAGTCCGGGCTGTCTCCCGCTCTCTGCATTATAAAAGGGACCGAAGGGTTGGGGGAAAAACCGGGAAGACGGCGGCGAAGAAGAAGGGAGGCCTCAAACAAAGGGATCACGAAACAGGGGAGACCGTGTTTTTGTTTCTCAGCTCTTGCTTTTGACCGCATTCTTCTTTACCGCCTCTTCCAGTGCCGCCTTCGCTGCCGCTGAGGCTGCTGCAATTGTTGTTGCTGTTGTAGTCGGTTGTTTTTGTTTGTTTTTTCAGGCCCGCGATGTCGCCGGCCGTCGCCGCCGCTCGCGCAATCAGACTTCAGCCTGCTTCAGCATCACCCTCTCTCCCTTTTGCTCTCTTTTTGTTTTCGTTTTTTTTAGTGTCGCCACCCTTTGTTTACTCACAATTCCTGTCGAAAGAGAGAAACAAGATTTACGTGCGCGCGGCTGGAATACAGCGACAAATACGTGAAAAAAAAAAAGAAAAAAGAAACCGAGGCTGTATAGAGAAAGAGAAAACGTATGTGCCGATCGGGGTCTGACGACGAGGAAGGGAGAGGAAACCGACGCCACCGCCCCCTCGCGATGGTTTGCGCGGTGAACCGAGTTTCAAATGGCGCCGTCGACACGCACAATCGCCTGTCAACTCTCTAGTGTGGAGATCCGCTTTGTGCGGACAAAGTTGCCCGCGTACTGTGACGCGCTTCTCGCCTTTCCTGGGTGATGACGCGTACACCTCGTCATCTCGTGGCGTCTCTAGTCAGGTTAGTGCGTCCTCCCGACGAAGCGCGAGGGTGTTTGCAAGCCGGAAATATCTGCGGGGAATCACCACGCTGTCACTTTTTTTCTACCTGTTATTTTGTTTTTCTCCTTCAGATTATGGATTCTTTGCGCAGCTCTTCCAACGTCTAATATGGGGGCATGCGACGTACGGAATTATCTTTTGTTATAATTTTAAGAAATGTGGCCCTTATCGTTCAGACTGGAAATCAATTCCAAGAGCAAAAGGGATGTTAGCTTACTTGGACGACCACACGTGGAACATAACACCGCACAAAGGACGACGACAAGAGAAAAGAACACGAAATAACACGCAAGAATAAGAATTCAGTTCTTATTCTTGCGAGGGTTTATGAATTTATCTATAACGCGCTTGGTCGAAAAAAGTATTTACGTAGCGTGTCAGTGACATACAAGGAGTTGCCTACACCCGTAATGGAGGTGAAGTCATTGCTGTAACTCAACCCTCCGAACATGCCTGAGACATGTCCGGAGATGTCATCATCATCTGCAGTCATCATCATCATGTCATCATCATCTCCGCAACGAACACCTCGTCTTTTGTGTAATGTATGATCAGCGTGACTGTGGCTTAATAGGGCCATCGCGAGAGAAAATACTCGGCTAGTTAAGATAATGAATGTTCTACCCATCCAATTCACATTCAAGTCAAATAGACTGGACTGTTTTAATGACTCGGAGTCAGTTGACGATTATAGTATGTGTGGGCAATGCAGATGCTGGAATTACCACCCGAGGCAACTGAAACCCGCACCCACAGCGACCACGCAGAGCTTAGCGGCTTCACTCAGCGGCAGTCACGCTATCACCACCGCGTTAACCGCCGGAAATGCAGAGACGCGCCCAGCGTCACCTAACAAAAACCGAAGACAGTTTTTTTCTTTTCTTCTTTCAACCCTTTCTTGCCTCTGTTCATCCCGCGTTTCAAAGCAAAAGCACACCACAAAAGACAAACAAAAATGATTAAAAAAGCAGACAAGGAGAAGAGAGGCGGGAAAGAAGGTTTAATCCCGCAGCCTCCACGCTTCAATCACAAGTGCCGTGATATCTATCAGTGCAGGCAACGACACCAAAGGAAGCCTCCCCCAAACAATAAGAAAAAAAAATGAAATAAAAAAGGGGGATGGGATTTCCCGTTTGATGTGTGCATTCCCAGCGTCTCCAACTCCTCTTTCACTTTTTGTTTTCTTTGCTCTCCCCTTTCACCTTTCCTTCATCCCCAAAACTCTCCCACTCGCTTCCTGCGGAGTGAGTGCCAGTGAGCGTGATGTTGGTCTTTTTGTTTATTTTCCCGCGTGTGTACGGGTTCGAGATCGTGTATGTGTGTATCTGTAGGCGGCAAAGCAGTTCCGACGGGCGCTGCTTATACGCATCTACGTCTCTATCCCCGCGTCCGTAAAAAGAGGAGTGAGTAGTGTCGGGAGCCGCCAAGATGGCGGGGGAGGATGCGGGGAAAAGATGGAGGGAAGCGGGGGACTAAAGTGGGTGTGAGACAAGGCGGCACTGTTCCTCCGGCGCTCGAGATCCAGCGTGCGCGAAATTCCAATCAGGCGACCCGTCTGCGATCGAGATTATCGTATCGCTTTCGCACCGTGGCATGGATGTGTGGCCAAGACCGGGGTTTGTTCCTTCCCTGTCGCCATCTTTGTTTGTTGGGGCTCGCTTACTCAATGGGCGATCTTTTTTTTTAATTCGTGGTCTTTGTTTTCTTTATTTGTGCTTTTGTTGGTGTGCGTGGGCTGATTTTCTGCAGATTTGAGGCAGCTGCTCATTGGTCCCAGATTTTTAACTGGAACTGGCAGGCCCCAATTGTCATTTTTGTTTTGTTTCCTCGCAACGCTCGCGACAACGTTGTTCATATTTGTTCCCTTAGTTCAGCAGCGATGTTTCTGTGTTCTCGAAGCGCAACGGTGCAGGCGGTCCATTTGGCTAGTGTGAACTGTCAGCTGAAAAAGTTAGTGTTGGGCGATGACTTAAACGGTGGCCTCCTTTTTAAATTTGACTGAATAGTTTTGTCCGGTGACTGGAGAGTTTCGGTGAGTCTAACTCCTCAATAAATTGAGGATATATATTTGAACGTCAGAATCGTGGTTAACAAATACCAATGCCCTCGTGGTAAGACAGAATGGTGAAAATACTTAGCAATTAAGATTATGCTAGCTCGTGTAAATTGAGTTGCCGACATAATAAGAAAGCATTTTTCAATCAAGCCGAACGATGTCGAATATTAACACAATATATTAACGGCGGTGCATTAACTACGGTGCATTTATTCTCATTTCTACCGGTATTTGATTTCCACCTCGCACTGAACTCTCGTACCAGCGTGAAGGTAAGCCGTATTTAAAACTTTTATATCCGTTGTGGACTAGCCTGTACACTAATCCTTTCTAGCCTTACCGCTCTCTTTTCATTTGAAGTCTTCACTTCTAGTTCAAGCCCGATAAAACATCACAGCCTCCACCACGAAGCGCAATGGGACTAGCCGAACCAGTCCAACGAACCAAACTCACGTAAAATTTCCTCGGTGGATTTGAAGCGATCCAAAAGTGCGGTCGATGCGGCGGTACGCTTGTACGCCCAGGAAGACACCAACAATATAGCGCTTTAAAACCACTCCAAATCCACCAAAGAAATTCCCCGTTAATCATCGGTGTACACGAATCTTTTATTAAGTTTTTCCCCTTCCCTTATTGATGCCTTGAGCGCCTCGGCGTGGACGAGAATTTCACCGACGGAGGAAGGTGACACTGCGGCGAAACCAGCTACCAGGCTGCCCCGGCGAGGAAGCCGAGCCGCGGCTTGACTAGCGGCGCCTAACCGCCGGCTTTATATAACCCCTTTTAACCCCTCTCGGCCCGTTGCAACTTGGCATTTAGAAGGAGGGCGAGAGTGACGAAAGGGGGAGAGAGCGAGCACAAAGGGGAGAGGTGAGCGGGATCGCGGCATCATCGATTTTTCGGCCTCCCCAATCACTCGGATGCGGGAAACCTGATGTGGCCATCTCGGTCAACGGCGGACCAGAGCGAGCGCGCTTCGACCCCGGGTCCAGAGGAAGCCCCGCGAAAGAGGAGAGTGCGTCTGTGTGTGCGTGCGGCTCGACAACATTCCGGCGCGTGCGGCCACGACGTGTGTTCGTGCGGCGTCGCTCCTGCGGTTACTAAATATCCGGCTGTTTTCGCGAAGGCTGATATAACGTGAAAGGCCATGGTTAACGTGGGGAGTACGCGCGTTGCGTTGTCGATCGGTTAGTTTGCACCAGGAGCGACGCTATACAAGGCCTTTTGACGCAGAGGCAGGCCTGTTTTGTTCTCGTCCTTTATGTAGAAGTACTCTTATATTCTTTGGGTGATGGAGTATGAGAGATGAAATGCGAGAAAAGACGTAGGTCCAGGAGTTCTCTTGCCCAACGTATACTGTTTTCGGTACGCCAAATTATGAACCTCTCCGAGTGAACTATAGAAAGCCCCAAAGCCGAAACCAACGATTGAAATATCAGAAGTGGCAATAATGGTAGGAGTCCCCACGATTCTATTGGCTGACATAAAAAAGCTCCGTAAGACTGCGCAAGTATATATTGTGGAAAATATTGGTTTCAAATACAATCCAATTATTTAGGCACTTAAAGATCATAACCTTGGCGTGTGAAGCTGACTTTGCGGAGTTCCCCATTTTGCAAAAATAAAGGCGCATGAAGACCATAGCTCCTTCGATGGCCAAGATGATTATACATTTTCAAGTGCCACGGTTAAGTTGCAGTTTATGTATACTGCTCGGCTGCGGTTTCCGAGCAAAGTTCGTCGAGCACGTGTGCAGCGACTCAGGTCAGATTGCGATGTCTGACTGGAGGCAGTGACCGCAGGCACCTCGTGACACCTCTTATGGGAATCACATTCCTCCAGGTTTTTGGACCTCGCCGCCCCAGAGCAACAGAACACGAACATCACCTGCAGACGCAACCTCTTGTACCCGCGTGACCGTAACCAACTGGCCGCAAGAAAATGTTTACCGACAAAACAAGAGCTGTAAAAGCTCGCTCCACCCACCGCCCCCCCCCCCCCCCCAAAAAAAAAAGGCAATTTTATTCGGTCGGCGAACACAAAGCGGTGTTTGTCGCGC
Organism: Ixodes ricinus; assembly: GCA_037355805.1. NCBI lineage: Eukaryota > Metazoa > Arthropoda > Arachnida > Ixodida > Ixodidae > Ixodes > Ixodes ricinus. The sequence continues at coordinate 94,941 of JAZHYW010048416.1, forward strand.
CGGTGAGCACAGTTCGGCACACTGCGCGTCCGAAAATGCCGTCGCGTTCGCCAACGTTGAGAAGAGTGGAATTATCTGGCACAGAGCAGGGCGGGTGTGGAAGGGCGGCGGCGGACGGAGGGAGGGAGGCCGGCAGGGCCGGTCGACGTATGCAAATAGGGCGGGCAGTCGGCATGGCACACTCGGCTGGCCATAGCGCACCCGGATAATTACTGTGTGTACCTTGGGCCGCCCGATGCCGCCCTCCCCGAAGCTGCCTTCTCGCGACGAAGGGGAAGCCGAGGAGACGGCATTAGGCCCTAGTAATGATCTGGACCCCTCGCGTCCCACCCGTCGCCGCTCTCGCTCGACGCCTTTTCCGGGGAAGCGGCGAGTTTTTGTGGGGTGGGGAGCACCGGGGACATCTAGGCTGCAACAACGCCGCTACCTACTGTGGCGTGACTCCGAGAGCCGAAAAAAGGTACTGCGGGGTGTGGTGGATGTTGAAAGTACCGCACGTTAAGTGCCCTCGGTGGAGACGCGGGTTGTTGCATGTATGCGAAGGCTAACGAAGCACCTAAGAAATATTTGCGAAACTGGTCCGTAAGTGAAGAAGCGTATTTCATGCGGGTGGTTTCTGCGTTACTCATTCCTTTGGTTCTTTTCTATGTTTATTTTTTATTTTCACGTCATTTTTTGTGGATAAATAATATGTTTACTCTCAGCGCCTTGTATGTGTAAGTCTCTTCCTTCAGTTCTTCGTCTATTCTAGCACTTTCTTCTTGTTTTACAGTATGTTTCATCTGCTTTCACTGTCGCAGGAACTGGCTTGTCCAATATTATATGCCCTTAATCTACAATTTTATACGCATCTTATTTCTGGTTGGTGACATCAGGTCATTTTGTGCCACATTGCTTTACTTTTAATACATTTTTTAATGTGTCAGTGTTTCTTCTCACGAGCGTTTGCAACCTTTAGCTTAGTTAGACCAGTTTGACGGCGCCATTCTGGTTAACATTTTCCTTTAAATCTTTGTTCTGATCGCGTTTTGTCGGCATCGAGTACTTCTTTAAGAAGCGTAGCAGGATCTGATAAGCACCACTGAGGAGCAGCCTGAGTCTTGAGATGGTATCTAGTGCGCGCATCTTGAAATAGAAGCATATTCGAAGGGCACGCGCGGAAAATCGAAACTAAAATTGAACCCTTCAGACAAAACTACTAACCGTAAGTGATAATCATTTTTCCCTAAAAAATACTCTGCACGGTGTTCTAAAAAAATAAACAAAATTAAATAATCCTAAAAGATGTTTGTGTCTTAAAAAATGTCCAACTCCTGTTATGCGACTGCGCGAATCGTTAAGCGTGAACGACATGGATGCAAAACTCTCGCCATGTCGCGACGCCGAGTGACGTAACCATAGCAACCGCTGATGACACTATGACTTGACGGTACGGCATTCGGCAGCGTCCTAGCGTCAGCGGCGGTTGCTATATGGTTGCGTCTCTCTGCGAAGCGACGCGATGCGATTTTTCCTCACGTGTGTTTCGTGCTTTAAACTTTTCCTGATAGGCGTACTGTTACGATCTCTCTATACTTCAATTTTTTCTAATGTTGCACCTTCGGTTGTCGACAGCTGGCCTGTAGCTCAATTTGCTTGCTTCTTTAAGGGCAGAGGCATACGTACACCATAGGTGGGCCCCTTACCAGGTAGGTCGTTAATCATTGTTCTAAGGACGTGGGATCAGTGGCACCCTCGCTTTTGTTTTCTTCCTCAAAGTAAGAACAAGAAACAGTAATCACAACTTGCCAGAGACACAAGAAAATAAATAAATTGTTCCAAAAACATCGAGGCCAAGGGGCAACCAATAAGTACAAAAAGCGGTGCAAGGAATTACAGTCTTCTTTCGCTTCTCGAACGTTTCAGTCGGCGCAGCTTGCTCGTGTGCGGCGTATTTCGTAAGCCAGGTGTCTCGTACCCCTGACTTCAGATCACGAAACATATTTTTAGCGGGCTATTCGACGCTGCAGGTCGAGGCATCAAGAACTTGGCAGGAGTTGGAGTAAATTTAGAGAAGAGGCATCGGGCTCACGGCCCCGTAACCGCTGGTAAGTCACTTGGGTTAGGACCGGCTCTTTCAAAACGAATGGAACCAAACAGGTTACATTAATAGGCGCGAACAAAAACATTGCAAAATAGAGAATCGGGCGTCTATCCTTTGGGTGCTCTCCACCCTTATCTTCGCAGGTTTTTCATCCACGCTGTCTCCGGTTAAATGTTGTCTTAATCGCGAGCACTTTGTCAATTGCGAACTCAAGGCGAAAGGGTAGTGGTCACAAGCGTGCAACCTTCGCTTCCAGCAACTTAGAGCTCACACCGTCCGATTGTTACTTTTTGTATATTATCGGACCGATTGAAAGGGTCTATATACGAATATTACATCGTTAATGCCAGATAACAGCTCAGTGCGCCATTCCAGCATCACAGTGTCGCCAGCATGTCTCTTTGGTAAGCGAGCAGCAAAGATTCCAAATGCACCGACGACACCTTCTATTACAGCGGGCCTCAAGCCTCGTTGGGGAATGGTGTATTCGAAGCGGAGTGCTTCGAACTTCTCCCGTCACGGCTTTTTTCGGTACTTCGTAAACCGAAACACTAATTCATAGCAAAAAAAAAAAAAAGTTGTCTTGTGTGTTTTGAACGCGGGAGAGTTCGACGCGATGATGGAGTCAACGGGAACATCGTCAAGCTTGTCGTACTGTATAGACACAAATCTCCACATAGCTAAGCAGACAAAATCCCTTGCTTACGTCATGGAGCGTGGATGCATCCATGGACGAAGCACGAAAGTCAGACGGCAACGGCCCTTCTGCTTTCGCACTTGCAAGTACCTATACACGTTTTTTTTCCTTGTATGCACTCATCCAGGAAGCTAAAGTGCGTGCCTTCATGTCATGCTCCTCTGAACGCGAACACCGCTAAAATAATATCTCTCAAACTTTTTTTTTTTTTGCGTTCACACCTCGAGGGTGCTGTTGCGTTGTCACGCGTGTATGATAGCACAGGTCGCCGAGCGCGGAAGCGTTATCTTCCGGGAGACTTTCTGGTTCATTTGGTTCATTTTTCTAGTAGCGGCGAACCTTATAAATAGAATATCGTGCCACCGCAGATAGCTATTTTCTTCTGGCGGCGAGTCTGCCTCGGAGTCAAAGCCGTAGGGGCACCCTGTGTCCGTTAGTAGCCGCTACCGATCGCCCAGCGAACAGCACCGCGCGCGGCCACTTTTGAGTCAGCGCAGGGAGAGCGCCGTTCGCGCGCTTCGGCATCTCGGAGGCCACGGAAAGAGCGGTAGAGCTCCGCCGCCGCTTCTGCTGCTCCCGCGCGTCCGCCCTTCTGGTAGCCCAAGCAGGCATGTCGACCTTGCAACACCCACCGGGTTACCACTGCAGTCGAGATGCGTCAGCCGAGGTCGCTTCCTGATGGGTACGCGCGACGCCGCCACGAAAGGCGCGCGTAGCGGCACCGAGTTAGATCTACAGGGCGCCCGTTGCCCGACTCCTGGACCCTTTTCTCCCTAGGGCAATGCTCGACGAAACGCCACAGTTCTCAGACTCATTACGCCCCTGAACTGAAAACGCCGACAGAACATTTCGCGGTGTTTGAATGTTAGGGTCAGCACAGTGGCTGATCGAGGGTAACTTAGCCGTAGCATTTGCTGCACCAAAATATGCGAATTCAATTGAGACCCTAAAGCCGGGGTCAAGCTACTCGTACATCGCATACAAAAGACATGGAGTACGCTGCAGACATCGTGACCTGCGAACAGGCCTCAAGCATGTTCAAAGCACGTTTGCTTAGATACATATCTGTGCTTTGTACATGTCTGGGGACAGTTTTTGTACGAGCAATCTGACAGGTCAAGTCATACTGAGAAGAAGCAGGCCTCGGACGTATACTTCCTTTTGTACGATGTATTGCCGGTGCGACTGCGGTTTGTAAGCGTCCTTTCGGGATTATTGAGCAAAAGAACAAGATCTTTAGCAGCGAATGGCACGCGGGCGGGCGCAGTCAACTCTCATTCTCCACCGAATGGTACTTGAAAGCAGAACTTTTGCAGGAAATTATTGTGACGAGTTCCGAAACAATTATGCTTTAATTTCGTGAGTGCCCGCGTAAACTTCCCAGCTAACGTAAGTATTAGCTGAGCACGAGGTTTCTTGTCACTCGTATGTGTCTAGATATTTCCACAATATCATAATTTTAGTTGAAGTCCCCAGGGTGGAGAAGGTTTAGGAAATAATAAACTCACTTCCACCTCCAGTGGAGCGCAACACACGCCCTCTAGGCGACTGGTGGCCGCTGAACAAATCCTCCTGGTCCGGGATTCAAACACGGGACCTCTCCAAGACTACCGGAGCGCTCTACCAATTGAGTCACCAGGAGCTAGTAGATGAGACGTTAAGGATTGATATAATCATTTTAGGAGACGTCCTCGAGGTGGAAAATATTTGCTTAAGAATAAGTTTCGAACCAGAGAGATTTTGTTCAGCAGGTCACACAGCCACCAATAGAGGGCGCGAGTTGCGCTCCATTTAAGATGGAAGTCAATTTATTCTTACGAAGGTATTTGCATGAGCGTGCAACTAACCGCGCATGCAAACATCTGGACACAATGTGAGCGACGAGAAGCGAGAGGCGTTGTTTGGCACAGCTCCATTAGCTAATTTCGCGTCTCGTTAACATGCACGGGGGCGACCAGATTTTGTTTTCTTCACTGGGTTATTTTGTGGGGTTCTTTTGGAACGCGAGGCACACGTGGGCACGGAAAGCATATCATCCTCTATACTCACAAAGCCTGGCAGTTCGACGACGCAGCCATAGAGTGCCCGGTCGCATATTTGGAGCGCGAGGATCTTGTAGCCCAGAGCATCAAAGAGCCATTTCCCGGGAAACCTGGACGCCAGCGCACGACTTTTGCAGCTGCGAGGACCCAAAACACACTTGTTCGCTCAGGAGAAGTGTGTTTCGGCGTCTCGCCGCAGCGGGGCGCCAGTTACGTGGCTCTCTTCTCATCCGTTGTCTGCCGCTCCACCTTTTCCATTTCGGCGGCCGCTTTTCGTGGCGATCTGCCAGGCTTGTCAGTATATAGAAGGCTATGGCACAGGCTTGCTCGCACGAGCAGACATGGCGGCGGCCAGCTGCTCCGCTTGCTATCGGGTATACGTACAAGAACAGGAGCAGGCGCACGATTATACGATGCTGATATCAACTCCGGATAAATCTTTTGACGTTCGTATGTATTATACCTGGACGCGCGTGAATACACGCACACGTATGATAACGCGCGGGGCCAAAAACTGCACAGCCGTCATTTGACCCTTAAGGACTGTTTTTACAGGGCTTTTCAGACTGCAGCGACAGCCAAAGAAAGACAAATGTCGCGGAAGAAACGTGCGAGGGAACGGCTTTCTTTCAGCATGCCGCAAATGCGACGTCTTACGTATTTGTGATCAGCGTATATTTCATTTGCGTGATCAGTTACGAACTAACAACTGGCGAGTTACGTAGACGTGAAAGCTGCTTTTCTTTAGGGAATCTCGTTTGCAAAATCGATTTTTCTCCGCGCAGGGGTACAGGCTAGGTTCTGAACTGCTGTTTTATATCGCTACTTGAAACGCGAAGACTGATCATCTCAGCATAATTGAATATTTCTTGTTACCCAACAACAACCAGACTGCGTCCGCGAAAACAAAGAAAAAGTAGCCGCCAGCAGCCAGCTAATAAAGCGCAGCGAGAAATGACTTTCGAAAGCACCAGCTGCTCGCCTCCGTACCACGTCATCGAAAAGGTGCCCTACCTTCGTCTTCCGAAATGTGACTTCCCTTCATACAACAAACCCAGTAATGCTCCGCAAAGTAAAAGAAAGAAACGAAAAAGAAAAAAAAAATATTACGAACGTAGGGGGAGCAGATCAACCAAAGTGCACGCACAAACGCAACCACACACCCATGACAACCGAGCCGAAATGGTGCCGGCCGAGAGGAGGGAGGGAGGAAGGGGAGGGCGGAATTAAGCGTATAGCACTAAGAAGGAGGAACCGGGAGGGGGCAGAAGAAAACAAAGCGCACAAGTATCGTCCGCGGAGGAGGGTCGTTTTCTGCGGACATTTTTGATGTCCGAGAGGACGGACGCCATGATTAGGGGGTCTCGAGCCCGCTCCGCCATTTATACGTACCATCGCCGCCACCACCACCACCAGCGGCCTGTATGGAGATAGACCTCGGGATGCGCTACAGGGCCTCGCTTGTATTTCTTGTCTGCCTTTTGTTTTTTTGTGTGTTCTTAGGATGCATGGTGGTGGCTTCTTCTTGGCCATCCGGATCGAGTGCCCCCCCCCTCCTTTTTGCCTGTCGCCTACGGCCGCTGGGATGGGGGCATGCCGGGGATGCCCGTATGTATAAAATATGGCCGCCAAATACGAGGGTGTGGGTCATCCGCGCGGTCGGCTACCGTCTCGGGGAGTGTCGGTGCCCGAAAGAAAAAGAAATGAAAAGAAAGACGGAGAGGCCCCAGAAGACGATCCGGGCAACGAGTCGGCAGAATGGGCGGCTCCGAGGACGAGCACTCAAGGCCACCGTGCGGTTCGCCCCGTCCGCCGCTGCGGTGAGAGACTCAATCCTCCTGCGGGCGCGCCGGATGTGGCCTCTGGGCTTGGCCCTCGAGCCACTACGCGTTGCATCGAAGTCAGGTCAGCCGCCATTGCTCCGTACCATGTTCCACTGCCGTACCTTCTGCGGCGTACATTTGCCACCATCGAATCTGTTCTTCTCCGCAAGCCTTGCCAAGAAAAACGAATTCGATTTTGCGAAATGTATGCTGCAGAAAGGACGGGTACAGGAGCGTGGTACAGAGCAATGGCGGCTAGTACGGTGCCATATGACGTCACATGCAAGTCATGTATAGGAGTTGACCACGCTTGAACAGCGATATGTGGTGCGTAGAAGGAATGATGTCGGTTGTCACCGGTTCTTACAGAGGTGCCCGCCAAAAGATGCAGAAGGAGATTTTGAACGTCCTGCGAGCTAATTCAGCTGTTCATAACAGGACCAAACGGTACCGAGGTTATCTCCCAAGACCGCATGTATCTAGCGCTCAAACATTTGTATTTCAGAACGAGGCGATATTTTATTCAAAAGTTACCAATGATTTTCTGATAATGTCAATGGGAAAACAGTGGCCGACGGACCTCTCGAATACAATGTGCTCTATGGTTCCAGAAACCGAAAACAGGCGAAAATTGGCCCCATTTTCTATTGAAAATTTCAGAAAATCACTTATAACTTTCGAATAAAATATCGGTCCGTGCTGAACCTTTGGCATGTGGTTCAGACGTCCAGCGCTACTTTTCGGCAGAGAATAAACGTTCGGCCGTGCATAGTTCATTTTTGCGCTGGAAAAAAAAAATGTAATATTTTTTGAACATTTTGTAGACCGGAAATGCCGCCACTCTTTGTTTGTACGTTTTCACGTCTCCAGCTTTCTTTTTTCTACTTTCTCGCTTCAGTGGCAGTTTGTAAGAGTCATTCTCTAGTCAACCATTCTAGACCAGAGGCAATTATGAGTACGCCACTATTAACGCACCCACACTGGCTAAAGGGTTCCTGGAAAATGCTCCCACTCTAGCCTTTGTACCTAATTAACTGCGTGAATCTCGCTCGTAGCCGTTGGCGCCTGATGACGGATTCCTTCGGGTGAATGCTCTCAACGGCGGGAGAACGCTTTTGCGTTCCGTCGTACGCTTTTTCGCACACGAGATTGCTCCCATGGTTCGGCTGATACACCTTGCGTCCACTAGAGCATAACTATACGGCGCCCGAGAACGCGTCTTCCACTGGTGTGTTCATGCGTCCTATTTCACCGACACATCAAAAGTGGTCCCGAAGCGGAAAAAAATGGCGTCACTAAAGCCGGAGTGTCATGCTGTCGGACTTCACGATCCTGGAGGGGGCCGCAGAAGTTCCGGCAAGGAGCACGAGTAGGCGCCAGTGTCGCTGTCGTCCCGGCGTCCCAACTCCTGGCCGTCGAAGCTTCCGTGGGTTGTACAAGCATGAGAGCGACCTGCGGCATAAGAGGCGTCTGCCACCTACACCACCGCTGCCGTGACGCCGCCAGGATCGCGGCAGGCGGCTAGCGTGAAACATCCTGTGACGTCATCAGACGGAAATCGAGGAACCACTTTTTTGGACGCGGTAAACGCACCGGTCCGAGAGAACCAGCCTTTAGTTCTTTTCTATAGTGCACGGTGTGCTCAAGTGGCACTCGGCCATTAGAGTACCGGCGCTCCATTTCACGACTATCTTGTGTGGCGCCGCCGAGGGCGAAAATGAAGATTGTATACGAATAGAAACTGCGATTTCCTGAGGTTGAGATGCGTCGTCAAAAAAAGCTTGAATGGTATCGGTGTTTTTTTTTTGTACATTATTTTATTAATTTTGGAGAACAAAAAAGCGTTTCCTCTGATTTCAAATAAAGTTTGAGATAACTGGCAACGATGATTTTATGTGCCAAGATGGTTGGAGTGTCGTCGCTCTCGAGCGCAGCGTATCCAGCTGCTCAAACTTGACCGAGGTCTGCCAGCAAAATCGAGTCAGTCTGATCGCACACACGTGGTCGGTTGACACGACCCGGGAGAAAGCGAAAGTCGACAAGCCCAAAGGCGGTTTTCTTCGGGCGGCGACGTGTGCGCGAGACGGGGCGCTGCTCACGGTTCCAGAAGGGGCCCCCATCTCGGCGGCCGGCTAACGCAATCAGCGGCGGCAGACAATGGGCCAATTTGGGGCCTCGCCCCGCTGTGGTCAGTCGGTGGTCAGCGCGCGAACCGCTCATCTGTATGCAGCCCACTCGCCCCGGCAGAGGGGGCGAGGCACCCTCGGCGCTGTTGCTCCGTGCGCCGCTTGCAAGCCGCCACAAGCCGCCACTTCTTCACCGCCAGGTAAAGCCCCGACGCTTTCTCGGCACAACACACAAAAGTAAATGACAAAAAAAGAAGAAGTAAAAGGTGGTTTTGATTGCAGTGGAAATCGCCCTTTTGTAAGTGTGCGCGCACTGAGCATACATAGGTTGTACCGACGTCACATCGCCGCCATTCTGGTGGTCAAGCTGCTGAGCCTCCCAGAATAGTCAAAGCCCCTGCACTAGCATTCCGACGTAGTATAATGGTGAGATGAAGCGAGATCATATATTGAACACGACTGCTTTGTCAGCTTTAGGCTAGGCCTTGTTTCCAGTGAATGCGTGGAAGGATGCTTTGTTGCCCAACGCAATAATCCGTTGGCCGACCAAGGCAACAAACACAAGATACCTTTGTTTGAAATGTGCTATTCCGGAACGAGCACGCGCCCTCGAAATGTATGTTCGAAAGCACGGAGTACATAGAGGGTATTCACTGGACGCCATATCTGACGGTGCTGTTTAGAGCGCATGCTCAGAGCGAGCTCACATTCATAGGCTGCTAAGACCGGCAAATCTCGATGGCGTCGAATGCACGTTGTAAAATTAACTGTGCAAGCCGTAAGCACGTGCTCAGGAGTCGAACACACAGCTATATGGCCGCCAGTGAATATTCCTATAGAAGACACTGTCGGGTGCACACGCTTGCGGCCGTGCCGTCTTCGGGAGCGATGCTCGCAACTTGCGAGATGAGCGTACACCAAACTCTGTACACACGCCTTCTTTCGCCCGAACTAGCGAAGCGCGACACTCGGCCTTGCAACCGGCGCGGACCCAGACACGTCGTGCGGGGCACGGCGACTCATTAATTTTCATCTAACGGCAGCCAGAGAGAGAGGAGCACCCGAGTGTCAACAACGTTCGGACGGGGGATCCGTGACAGTGCACATTGAGTGCGCGCGGCTCCGTCCCTCCCCCGCGAGCGCGACGGGCGGTCGCCGCTGTTGGAGGAAGCGGCGGACAAGTGTCTCCGCGACGACGCGACAGCGCAAGACAGGTGTCGTCCCATTAGCCACGGAGAGCGCGCCGTGTCGGCCGCTCTGGGCTTCCCGTGTCGCTCGCGTTGTTTTTACGCCGTCGTGCCGATGTTTGTCAGCTGTCTAGCGACGTCTTGTCGTTGTGCGGAGCGATATCCGGAAGCGACAACAAAACGCGAGCCTCTCACTGTTTTTAAGGTGTTTCTTTGACCCTCCGAAGAAAGGTTGCAATTCTACGTCGTTGCAGGGCTTCCCGTCGTGCCGTTGTCACCGTCGGAATGCCATCTTACTTTTCTGCATTGGTCTGTTCGAGTAATTCACGTGGGATTTAAAAATCTTTACTATGAACAGAGTTCTTTTTACAGCGGAGTTGTTAAGAGCTATTTTCCCCAGCATCGTGTCCGCCAGCATATAAATGTCGACAAAAAACCCCGGACGGCTACCGCCATCTATGAGCGACGGTGGCAACCTTTCCAGCCTTTCCACTCTGGCTTGCCGACTTGCGGCCGGCCATTACTTTATTCCCACCATAGTACAGCTTCGCTGGTCTTCCTTCTTCACCAGAGTGGAAAGGCTGAAAGTGTTTTTTTGTCTGATGTTTTCATTTGTTCTTGGGGTTATTGATTATTACATTTCCTAAAGTTCCAAGATAGCCTTAGGGTAGAGGATCCTCGAAATATCTTACTGAGCCTCTGTTATTTTGTATTTATTTTTTTTTGCAACGAAAGGGCGTTAGTGAAGAGCTCAGTCCCATGCAACATATTAACGAACTGCCCCTCAGGACAAAGGGCCGCCGCTACTTCTGTGATGCTGTTCTCAGATTAGGTCAGAACCTTCGACCACCAAAGCCTTTCACTGCACATGCTCATTGTGCAATAGATAGTGCACATTTTGTTCGTTTATACTTTTTCCATGTCTCCCTCACAATCAACCGCATTGTTAGTAAGACCAGAACAGCTCTTTTGACATCATCCAACTTTGTAGGCAACATCCCAGACAGCCACGCCCAGGCGGAGCTGAAAACTCGAGCCACCCTTTCGAACGCTCTTGCGTCATAACGCTGCATTCCATCCTGGGAGTTCCGCAAACATTTAAACTACGTTAACCACTCTACTTGCAAACGCTTGAGCACACAGTTCCAGAAAGCGACCTTTTCTCCTCCTGCTCCAAACCCAAGCTCAAACTAAAACTCTTAATTTTTCTCAAATTCAGAAAAAAAAGAAAAAAAAAACTCGCACCGCAGCAGCAAAAAAAAAAAGGAAAAAAGTATATATTGATGTTTGCAGCTCAACAAGGACTTTAAGATAGAGAAATTATGGAATCAATTTAAAAACTTAAGTATACGCATAATCAATAAAAAGGTTATGATCAAAAACAGAAAACCCACCTTTCCCACTGTCACATAGAATGTTTATATTCAGTTCACTACAACAATTTAAAGAGAGGGGAACGGTATATTCTATAATTTGATCACCATAACATGTTCTAGAGTCGCGGCAATTACCAAGTATCCATACAGCGAGTGTATGAATACTTGGTTCAGCAAGTGTCCATACTCCTTCTCCAGAAAATGCCCTTTGGAGGCATCATATATATTAGCACGGACAGGCTGCATCGTTAATTAAAGACAGCGAAGCCTAACGTGGCTGCCGCAAGCTAGCAAGAAAGCAACAAACCACAACGTCAGACATCAAAGCCTGTCTTCGAACCAAACTTCAGAAAGGCAGAGAGAGAGAGAGAGAGAGAGAGATAGAGCGGTCAAGAGGCAGTGGGAGAAACAAATCTCACGACAAAAATATTCTTACAAATAAAAAACTAAAAACTCGGCACTCCCGTTCGCCTTCGCATCAAGTGATGCCCAATATTCCCAGACGTCCACCTCGCTTCACCGACTTCGCCAGAATGTCTGCTCGGGGTAAGCAGACGCCAGCCAACCGAGTCGATGCCGACTGCCCGTCTCCAGAGCACACACACGGCTAGGCCAATCGTTGGCCACTGGCTGCAGCCGCCGCTGCCGCCATTCACTTAACGCAGCGGCGGCGCAGGAGTCCAGTCGCAGTTGAGCGCATGCAGCGGGGCGGCCATTTGCAACGGCGTGACCTGTGTCGCTTGGCTACCCAGGTTAATGCTCCGACGTGGACTCGCCAACTCCGTTAAGGCCCAACTCGCGCCGCTTTCTTTGACCTTTTTTTTTGTTGTATTATTTGTTTATTCGGGTCTTAATACTCGAACGTCGAATGTCTTTCCGTCGGTGTTGCTGCGCCCAATGCCTAACAAAACAAAAAAAAAAAAAACATACAAAAAAGAAAAGAAATTGTGCTGCACTCCTTGAGGAAGCGATGCACTGGGGAAGATGCCCGTGCGCAAAGCGTCGGCGTTACGTATTGGTTCAATAGTGACACGAGGAAGCAGAGTTCTCGGGCGACCTGCACGGCTGACTGATCTCTTGCCCCTATGTGTACATCTCTGTTTTTTACCCTACTAATTCACAGCCAGCTCGATCGTCGCTTTTAATCGTTTATGGCTGTCCTTTTTTTTTTTGTTCGGAGATCTAGTTTGTTCTCGGTGATCAATTCACTTACATACATACTAAGAAAGCCGCGTGTGTAACCACGTAGTACAAGTAACAATAACTTTCAAGACCGACAACCAGTTCGTGCTTTTCACTTTTCCCCCGCTTCCTCCTCTCCCCCGTCCACCGTTGCCTGTTTCCTCCTCTCCCAGGGTGAGGAAGATCTTCTGCCTTGCAGAATCTCGTGTCTGGTCGTCGTACTTTAAGGCGAAGCCAAACCTGCGTACGATATTTTGTGTCCTTCCCTTCCCCTTCCCCCTTTCCCCTCGCTCAGTATTAGTCGACTGATATCGGCTTCTAATTGACAGAGCTTGCCAAGTTTCCAGGTGCCGAGTTAGAATCCTTAATGTTCATCTAACGACGCCTCTCATTTTCCAATTTCGAAATATTTTGCGTGTGTCACTGACACATGTCCGCTTACAAAAAGCCCCCGAACTCGAAGCACGTTTTGTTTTCCGCAATTTTCTCGTCCAGGTTTAATCCTTTCCGGTGCATGCCTATCTGTACCGGAAACAACGACAAAAGAAAGTGAAAAAAGGCCGACCGTCACCCAAATATTACGAGAACGAACAAACAAAAGAAAGAAATAAAAAAGTCAGTCGCCAACTTGAAACTGAGGCCGCAGCGCAAACCGCATAAACCAGGCAGTTCGTTTCCTGCTTCCTCGCTCTGTCTCTCCCTCCCCCTCTTTTCCTACCGTTTCTTTCTTGCCCCTTTACGACCGTGGCAATAACAAGACGCAATTTCTCTTTCACGCACGGGGGCACCTTACTTATTACACCCACAACGCCCCGACACTCCGAAATGCGTCGCTGCTCCCAAATTAAGAAAACTAGCCAGCTCCAACGCCGCCCCGTCTCCCCCGCGTGGCAGCCGGCACCGTTCTACCAAAACGACAGAACGACCCCGGGACATTAAGCTGAGCACAAAAAAAAAAAAGGGACACGGGCGAAAGACGAGGAAGAAAGAAGAGCGAAATGAAGCCCGCCCTATTCACACCCGACAGCGACACTTCTCATCCCTCCGTGCGCCATCTTTGCGCGTCTCGCGCCAAGGAACGACAAGTAAAGGTCCACTCTCTTGGAGCGCGGCCTACCTTCGCTCTCCCCCTTCTCAAAAAAAATTTTTTTTCTCGTAGTGCACGATACGCACGCACACATGCTCGCATTCACCGAGATGAACAAAGAAATAGCGAGAGAGAGAGAGAGAGAGAGAGAAAGAGAGGAGGGGATGAAATGAGGGAAAGAAGGCCGTCATAATTACACTCCACTTACCCCGACAAAGGACGCGCGCTCCGGATACAGGAGGAAGGTGGGGAATGAAAGAGGGCGAAAAAGAAGAAGAAAAAAGGAAGAGCGGCGCAAATCTAGAGAAAAAGAGGAAAAGAAAACGGAAGCAAGCCGTGTGTGCCAGGGAAAACGAGTGCAGTCAAGAAACCAGAAATCCTCCCCCAACCATCCCCGAAAACGCAAAACGAGCTTTCCCCTTTTACCTCCACCTCTTCTTCTACCTTCCCCAAGTTCTTGCCCCATTTTCCTCCCTTACCAGCGTCGTCGTATCATTCCCCTGGTAACCCCCGGCCCTCTTACACCTTCAAAAAGGGAAAGCTAAAAAAAAAAAAAAGCAAGACCGATTCGAGATGGCGACCATACCGGCGCGGCCGGCAAGTCAGGAAGGCTCGCGAGAGAATCAGGCAAAAAGGGACAAGAAGGGAACCTTGCCTGCCTTTAATGAACCGGGGGCCGAAACCCTCACCGCCCCCTTCCCGTCTTCGACCACGAGCCTCGGAGCCCGTAAGAAGAGAGAAAGGGGCTCGAGGTTGGAAGCCCGGGCTCTCCTAATGGTTTGGGGGCTACCACATCGCGACAGGCCAGTGCCCTAGCGGTCGAGTCTCTTCTCTCTCCTCAACGTGCGCTCGCTCGAAAGGACCTCTGGCGGGAGAGTGGAGAAGAAGTCGGGGAGTCACGTAAAGGATTCGGGGCCGCGGGGGCTTCGGGAAGAGGAAGACATTTGAGCACGGGCGTGCACCGTTCTGGAAAATGTGGAAAGAAAAAAAATATATATATTTCAGGTACTGTATTAATAATCTGGCCTCGTATGAATGATCACCGCTTATCTCATTTTATGTGTCGGTAATTAAGCGCCCCGTCATAAAGTGACTATGCGATAGGGGTTGGCTGAAATTATATTTCATAAGCTGGAAGTCAAAATTATAGCTGTTTACAGTTTCAGAACGAGGGCAGAGGCGATGTTTTAACAACGCCGGTCACCTCGCGACGGATTCGTGTTCGGTCTCATTGGTGTTGCAGTACTCTCAAAGATTGGTCGTATAGATAGTGAGACCATCGATGTCAACGTTTTATCGTTTTATTGAGCAGTCGCAAGCATCGAACTTACGCTTCATAAAAAGCAGTATTTGCTCTGCCCACCTGAATGGAGTAAAAAATTTACAACACCCCCGGTGGTGTAAATTTGATTACATAATTCTTTATTAAACGAGACAAAAAGAACTACTTATATTGCCAGTTTCTGTTTTGGTTAAATATAGCGTACCATCGATATTACACCGATCGTGGCCAAAGATCTTAGTATCATACTGGGAAAACTAGACCTTAACAGTTCCGCTGTAAAAAGAAGTGTTGTGTGTGTGCGTGTGTGTTGTTAGAGGCGGGGTTTGAGCCGCACGTCCGGGAGCTTCCTGGCTCGTGACGACGACCATTCCCCGAAGTGAAGAACCCAGGGGTCCAGTGGAGGTGGGAGAATTGGTAACGTAACGAACGGTTTAATTACATGGTTGCGATACAGTCGTCAAATCCGAGAGAACTCCTGAGCAGCCTCGCGCTCCGCCTTATATAGGGTCCGTTTTCTCCCTCACTCCCCGCCAGGGCAGCAAGTGCGCAGCAGCAACCCGCCGTCAAGTGCGTCGTAGCAAAGTCCGCCGCGTCGTAGCCAGAAGTGCGTCGTAGCCATGGTCCTCCGCAATTAGGTCATGCCTCTCTCCCTTTCCTGAGCGCGCCAAGCCCCACGCACGCACACACGTCCCGTTGACGTCACGGACTCGTTGAGACCTGTCTCCGCAGTTAGGCCCGGCCTCTCTCCCCTTCCGGAGCGCACCAAGCCGCACGCACGCACACACGTCCCGTTGACGTCACGGGCGCGTTGAGACCTGTCTCCGCAGGCGCAGACACGTAGGCGACGGTTCCGTACTCGTCGGGACTCGTTTCGCGTAGGCCCCGTCCAGCAGGCGACGTTCCCGGACAGGTCATGACTCGTTTCCGCAGCGTTGAAACTCGGAAGAAGGTCGCCGAAGGTTCCATTCTTAACAGCCCCTCCGGGGCCAGGGAAACCTCGAAAGGCCGGTGGTACAATCGCTGGCCTGAAGAGGTGGGCTTGGAGTAGGCCTTGAGAAGACGCTGCAAGCACCCAACAAACTCCCAAACCTCTTACAACGGAGGCATTAGCGGAAACGTCCCACACAACACCACGCCACACAGCAGCCAAACGCTCGGAATTCGCCAGAGACCCGCCAGACTGGACTACGGATTACAAAAATTTGCAAAAAAAACTACAAATTTAAAACCTTAGGACAATTGCGGGTATCGAGACCCGCTGTCGCCAAAACACAACTCATTTTTCCAAAGAGGTCACTATGAACAAAATACAAAAGACAAAAACTCTTTGCAATTTGTGAGGTCTTGTTGGGGTTTTAACGAAGTGCCCCCACTTTGATCCTCATTCCCGTGGATGACGGAGACCTCTGAGATCATCCCTACTGTTTTTCGTGATGCCAGAAAAATCTGCTCAACCCATCGGCATTGCCGTTAAATTTGCCTTTCCTTTTTCTTGCCCTGAAGTCGTAGTGATCGATTTTCACGTGATTTCTAGACGTGAAAATGCGGTCCTTATAGCGCCGATAAAACAATCCGCCTTTTTCATGCCCCGTCACATTGGTCCTAGCAATCTCCTGAGCTGTACCGCGAAACCCTGACACACTAGGGTCGCTCTTCTGCTCGACTGTCAAAGACACTCCGTCTGCTCGTAGCAGAGGACCAAAGTTACGTGACGCCGGAGCTACGAGAGATCTTTCACTGATCCCGTCTTCCTCCGCCTTTTTCGCCGGCTCGTTGGGACGGCGTACACTTTCTAGTGCTACGAGGTCAGGCTGTTCTACAATCTGGTCCCTCTCATCCCGTTTCTCTGCCTCGAACTGTGGTAGTGCCTGCTCCCCGACAGCTGCCTCTGGCTCTGGATCACTCGTCAACAAAGGGGCGAGCTGACGCGATTTGGACCTCGTACCTGACTGAACTAGTCCCTCTCCCAGTTGTTGACCCCTCTCGCGCAGCAGGAATTCTGACCGGTTAGAAAACAAATAAGGATACTCCAACGGGACTGTTTGCGAGACAGCCGCCTCTGTCACTAGCTCTCCGAACGGGCCAGTTATCCTTACCGTCGCCATAGGCAGACAGACACTGTGCTTTTCGAGCAGCTGCTTGATCCAAACTACCTTTCCAGTAAAATCGGATGTCGTTACATACGACGGATGAACAACGTCCATCGTCGCTGCACTGTCACGAAGCACCCTGCACGGCTTTCCGTTTACCTGGAGCTCGTGAAGATAGGGACGAAGGAGCTCCAGGTCCTCGTCACTACCGGTCACGGTCGAGAACACAACCCGCGGTTTCTTACATCTGGCCGCTGTGTGTCCCGGCTCCTGACAGTTGTAGCACAGGAACGGCTTCCTAGCCTCGAACTGCCCTGTTTGGCTTTTCCGCGCCTCGTCTCCGTTCGAGTGTTCTGCGCTCTTTTCTGGGACCTTTTGTCCTGCTTCGGGCTTCTCGGGCCCGTTTTCTCGCGAGCCGTTTCCCTGTCGGAAGGTCTTGCGCTGATCGCTCCGGCCGGGTTCGCTTTCCTCTCCGCTCAGCTTTCTACGCGTTGCGTACTCCTCGGCTAGCTCAGCGGCCCTTTCGACAGAGTCGACTCCTACCCTGTCCTGCACCCAGAGCTTGACTGCCTGCGGAATGCTACGAAAGAACTGTTCGAGGCACACACACTCGACTACCTTGTCTCGGCTTTCGTACACTTCCTCGCTCTTCAACCATTCTATCAAATTGGTTTTAAGCCCGTAAGCGAATTCCGAGTAGCCCTCGCTGCTCTTTTTGGATGCGTTTCTAAACCTTTGACGGAACGCCTCGGCAGAAAGGCGGTACCGTTTCAAAAGGCTGGACTTCACCTTGTCGTAGTCGTCCGCGTCTCCAGCACTAAGGCGCGCGACAACCTCTGCAGCCTCACAGGGCAACAAAGTCAAAAGCCGTTGCGGCCACGTTTCTGGGGCGAAGCTCAACTTCTCACATGTCCTCTCAAAGTTCACTAAGAACAGGCCCACGTCTTCCCCAACTTTAAACGGCTGCATGAGCTTCTTCATTTGATACGACTCGGTCTCACTTGCTCGCACCGGAGTCCCAACTCTACTGTTCTGTGAGTTTAATCGCTGTTGTTCCATCTCTAACTCTAACCTTTTTAGCGCTGCTCGTTCCTCTCTCGCTGCAGTCTGCTCCCGTTCCTCTCTCGCCGCAGCCTGCGCTCGTTCCTCTCTCGCCGCAGCCTGCTCCCGTTCCTCTCTCGCTGCAGCCTGCTCTCGTTCTCTTTCTCGTTCCTCTCTCGCTGCAGCCTGCTCCCGCTCTCGTTCCTCTCTCGCTGCAGCCTGCTCTCGTTCTCGTTCCTCTCTCGCTGCAGCCTGCTCTGCTCTCTCGTTCCTCTCTCGCTGCAGCCTGCTCTCGTTCTCGTTCCTCTCTCGCTGCAGCCTCGCTCTTAGCGTTCAGAAGCAGTTCCCACGCAATTTTAATTTCCTCTACTTCTGCGCTCTCTGAAATCGCTTTACTGATCTCAGATTTCTTCATCTTTTGCTCCACCTCCACACCCAATTCTTCACACAAACAGAATAAATCTGTTCTCAGTAACCTCATTAGATCCATGATCGCTGCTCTTTAGCTTTGGCTTTGTTCTAAAACTTGTCGCAAGGTTGTACACAAACCCAGCGCACGAGTCAAACACTAAGGATTCCCAGCAGTTCAAAATTAATTACCCATAATCTGAAGCCTGGCGAATCTCAAAGCAAAGTCCAAACGCTCACCCGCAGATGTAGCACGATGTCGCATGGTCCGATCCCAACCGCTGCCAACCAGTTGTTAGAGGCGGGGTTTGATGCCGCACGTCCGGGAGCTTCCTGGCTCGTGACGACGACCATTCCCCGAAGTGAAGAACCCAGGGGTCCAGTGGAGGTGGGAGAATTGGTAACGTAACGAACGGTTTAATTACATGGTTGCGATACAGTCGTCAAATCCGAGAGAACTCCTGAGCAGCCTCGCGCTCCGCCTTATATAGGGTCCGTTTTCTCCCTCACTCCCCGCCAGGGCAGCAGGTGCGCAGCAGCAACCCGCCGTCAAGTGCGTCGTAGCAAAGTCCGCCGCGTCGTAGCCAGAAGTGCGTCGTAGCCATGGTCCTCCGCAATTAGGTCATGCCTCTCTCCCTTTCCTGAGCGCGCCAAGCCCCACGCACGCACACACGTCCCGTTGACGTCACGGACTCGTTGAGACCTGTCTCCGCAGTTAGGCCCGGCCTCTCTCCCCTTCCGGAGCGCACCAAGCCGCACGCACGCACACACGTCCCGTTGACGTCACGGGCGCGTTGAGACCTGTCTCCGCAGGCGCAGACACGTAGGCGCCGGTTCCGTACTCGTCGGGACTCGTTTCGCGTAGGCCCCGTCCAGCAGGCGACGTTCCCGGACTGATCATGACTCGTTTCCGCAGCGTTGAAACTCGGAAGAAGGTCGCCGAAGGTTCCATTCTTAACAGTGTGTGAGGCGAGGGGGGGGGGTTAGTTTTAAAAACATACTGTGTTGTAAAGGTTCCTCTTCCCCACATCTTTGGCGCACACCAAAAAGCGTTACCCCGGAAACTACTTTGTTTGCAAAAACTCTCTTGCTAAAAAAGCATGTTTTTGTCGTGCCAGACGTTCGCGCCGTTCCTCACGACAATGCACTAAGAATAATAATACGTGCCTTTCAAATACTTGGCTTTCACTGAGCTTGAACCTCCTGCAGCGTGCATTTTGCACCATCGAATTCGATTTTCTCAGCAAGAAGAAATCACAATGACCACCAGCCTATAGTGTGATGACGTCCCGTGCATACAATGTTAAACAGTTCAGCTTTCTGGTGAAATGTGATGTTCGCAACACTAGCAATAGATGTCCTAATTGTAAAGTTGTGCATTATTTATAACAGTCTCGCGATGATATATGGCAGCCTAGAGAAATGTTAGAGCGCATGACTATTCAAACATAGTGTTGTAAAGTGAGGACCCAAAACAAGTGCAGGTAAAACCGAATAAAACATTAGCCTCCCGAGGTTGTACCTAGCGAAGTTTCGAGCTCATGCAAGCTGATGAAATGTGATTTATACTAAGATTTTAGGAATATTCGTCTGTCCTTTGCGCTATTTATGTAAAATTATGAATTTCATGGCGTGCATCTTTACGCATCTCTTTTGGCAGTAAGTCGTTCTGTAAGGGATTATTTAGAAAAATAACATTAATTATCTCTCTCTTTTTGAACATTTCGTGCATTTGACTTCCAATCTATCATGTGAGCACAGAGTCCTTTTTGGCGTACCCTGCAAGCCGATATTTTACACTGCCAATCAGCAAACAGAAAAACACTTTTACGCAGGCTCCACATATCGCGTAGTTTCGAGTATCGTCCTTCCGCGTCGGTCGCAAGGGGTTATGTGAACTTTATAAAGTAAAATTTATTGATCATTATAAAAATATATTTGATTACTAACTGAATATTTGACAACATAAATAAAGGGCTGACCACCCTAAAGCAATGCCCCCCAAATTATCTGAAAGGTGTTCTGCCAATCTTTTCCGGCGTTTTTATCCTCGACAGGCACGTTGTAAGGGATACGGGACGGCGCCTTACACACATTTCTGATTTTGAAGCTAATTTAAATAACTATGTGTTCCTCACACATATAACTTCTCAAACATATAGAAGTCTGTTATTGCCTCTTTTACGTGGTGAACATTACTTTTATGTGTCTGTAAGCTGGACAAAAAGAAAGTAAACAGGGGCGCGCGGCGGAACTATGACGATTACGCACGCAAACCGTCAGAAAGTGTCCAATTAAGTAGCTGCCATGTCGAGTAGAACGTGAAATACTACTTCGTTTTACTTAACAAAAATGAATCTTGGAGGACGCTTAAGCTTCGCCTTTAAAAGTGGAAAGCGATACCGTTAACGGGCCTCGTTTGCATCGCATTCTCATTTGCCGCGCAAGCGTGCCTCGCGTGGCCTAGTCAAAAGTGCCTGACTCGCAACCGAAGGGTCGTGAGGTCGAATCCTGCCTAAAATTCTTAATTTTTTTAAGGCAAAGTAATTACTTTAAAAAGTGAAATCGTTTGAGACATACGGCGACCTTTAATTCGCATTACATGTCATGTTTTAATCACTCTCATTCCACGCGTGATGTCATGTTTCACGTGGGCATTGTGGGTTGTTTGAAATTCTTGCGCGAGGGCATGTAGCTCAGACGTCATGACCCTATCGACCAATCAGGATTTTCCAGTCACGCCACCGACATCGGCTTTTCTGCGACATGAGCTCCTTAACGGTATCGCGTTAAAATCATCAATTAGCAAGGGTGATGCTCATTTGCAAATTAAATTGACCGGCATCTTGTCAAGAACAAACCTCCACAGCCAGGCTATGCCAGCTTATCCTGTATAAGAAAATGTTCACTTGGGCAAGCGCTATTTTAGGCCAGATTCGATCTGAATGCAAAGGTGCGTATAGATTAGAGTGAACAATTGCGATTACTCCTTGATGCATGATTAGTCGCATGCATGCGGTGCTGAGTGCAAACAATGTTTGGTTAGAACAGCAAGCATTTCGATTTCCGCTCGGTGTTTCTATAAAAAAAAAAAAGACTGAAAGGAATTATCCTAAACTTTTGTGACATTTTGAAAGTTTCATTGCTTTTAGCTCAGTTGTGTCGTCATCATATACATATATATTGTGAAGCGTATTTCGTAAACCATATTTCATGATAAATATGGCCACGAGGTGCTCATTTCATAATTTTATGTGATGTAATTAATTCCTTAGTTCAAGGACACAATCACGATTTCACTTTTAATACTGCGACACAAAGTTGTACTAATCACGGGTATTTTAGGCGACCTACCACACTTCGCGACAACATTTTATGCCGTGTAAATAGATCAGCTTGAATTTTAGAATTTTACTTAAACACGAAGAAAGGACAAGAAAATACAGTATAGTTCTAAATTTCAAGCTGATCTATTTACATGTATGTACCAACAAGCTCAACTCTTTACTCTTGTACTTAAACATTTTGATTCAGGTAAAATATATGTTACTCGTAAACAAAGGGATGTTGAGTCGTATGAACACGACGTAACGTACGTTAATGTAGATTTTCTTCTACTTTTGTGTCGAAATTAAATAACTGAATTTCATACTTTTGGTACCTAAAAAACAAAAGTAAATTGCAGGGACGATCGAAGAAACTATATAGTTAATCGTTTCACGGCGTAAATGGTGTATATTGCAAGAACAATGCGGAAAATATATTCTCAATTTAGCGGTTCAAACCGGTTCGAACCGGTTTGAACCGTTATTTTTTGCTCCCCGGAACTGAACCGGAACTGAACCGAAAGCCGTGAACCCGAACCGGAACCGAACCGATAAAAATTTCGGTTCGACACTCTGATTTTGAGCTCACAAAACAGGGCTGGGTGGATAGGCGGGGCGCTGCAAAACCCCGAAGCATTACTCACACAGCGATATCTTTAACGGATCGCCATATTTTTGGAAAAGAAGTGCGCGATTGAACACGGCCGACGAGAGAAGTTACGTCACAATTCTCATTTCCTCTCCTCCTCGCTATCCCGTAGAGCTGGTGAACCGAAGCGAGGAGGAAAGCGAGGCCACTTCCCCTCATTCCCAAATTTTCCAGGGGGACAATGATGTCATAGCCCTCGCTTCATTGTGCCCTTCTTTTCCAAAAGTATAGCCCTCCGTTTGAGATGTCGATGTACGAGTGATGTTCTGAAGTTTGTAGCATCCCGTTCAACGCTTCTGCGGCCTTGTTTTGCGAAATCCAAATTTCGGTTAGGTATCCCTTTAATGCTCAAGTGCGATATTGCTTGCCAGATATACCTTGCGTAGCATTCACCATGAGCAGCAGCAAGCAGGCTATCAAGGCACCTGCAAAAATAGAAGTATAGAAGTTTTACGAAAGGCAATGCTAGTAAACAGGTAAACAGCTCATAAATCTGCTACTGATACTGTTGGCTGATATGTAACACTTTCATAATGTCTCAAACATTTGGTTCACCATTAGTGGTACAACTATTCGCGACTCCAGCGAAATCGACGCCGCGTAGCGGCGACGCCGAGAAGCTCAGAGAGGAGGTCGTTTCGACTCTGTCGTCTGCTATCGCTGCTTGGTTCTCGTATAGGCAGCATAGAAACAAACATCGTTCCCAGTAATTATTTTTATTCTTCCGCCGTGTCATTCCTACGCACTGACTAGAAGAAGGTTTCTACCTTCGAAAAATCGCTTTGCTTTCATATGTAACACCGATTTTACGCTGCAGTGCAAGACATTTATGGTGGTCCGCGTGTTGAACGACGAAAACGACCTCCTCTCGTCCGCCATTTTGCCTGACCAGCGCGCCCCCTATAGTTCGCTGGAGTCGCGAATAGGCTTAGGCTGTGCCACTTGTCAAACTGGTGCCACATGCAATTAATTAACTTGATGCATTACATCCAAAAGAATGCCTGGCTCAGTAACTCCACAGCCAGTGAGGCAAGACTTTTTGTTTACATCCAATCAGGCACGTAGCCAGGATTTTGTTTCGGGGGAAGGCCCGCCCATGACAAAACGCTGTATGAGGGAGGGGGAGAGGAGGTTCCAGCAAAATGAAAGATTTCGGGGGGGGGGGGCAGGCAGGCCCCATGGGCCGCCCCCTGGCTACGCGCCTGCATCCAATACTGTTATATTTACACCTAAATGGAATTACCCCTAAATACATCCCTCCATTAACAACATTGTCATTTCAAACAAAACTGGAATAAAATGTTGAGCAACACAGTTTGCCCTAAGCGCCAGATTGCCAAATTCTCACACTCATCTCCCACAACGACGAGCTTCAACACGGCTCAATGCATAAACTGACTGTGGAAACAATCGGCACAAGCTCGATGCTTGCTAGTAAAGAGTTTTAGTAAGTCATACCGCCACCGAAAACAATACCCCATAATGACGCAAGGCATGCAGAGACGTTGGCAAAGTATCGGGAATCATTGTCGGAGTTGTGGAAACTATCTTCTAAAACTGTCTAATAAGCAGGGCCCAGCGAGGTTGAAGGAGAAAAGAAGCCCACGTGATAAGCGTGGTGCAAGACATGCAGCCAGGGTTCCAACAATTATGGCCACTGTACAAAACAATTTAGTTTTATCTGGAAATATGCAAATTAATTAATCGAAAGTCCAAAACTCATTCAAATGGGTTTCGCTGGGAGCCGCTTCAAACCCAAGCAAGTAAGGTTCAAGAAAGTCTCGACCCCACATCATGGGGAAAATAGTAATCCTGAACCGGAGGTCGTCCCGACACTACGACCTTGCGACTCAGCAGTTGAGACTCACAGCACACCCAGGCCAGGAAGAATACTTCGAGCATGAAGTAGCCGCTCGAATCTACAATCATGCCAGATACCATGGAGATGAGGGCCGAGGCTCCAGGATTCTGCAACGGAGAGCATCCCCCCAGCAAAAAAAAACACCCAGTCCCTTGGTCCAACCGTCCCAATGCCCGTTTCACCTCCCACGGCAGCTTGGAGCCACAAGGGCGCGTCCAGCGTGCCGTCCGAGCCGATCCAATGCCGTGCAGAGCGTCACACTACTTTTGGGACTAGCTCGCAGCGACGTGGTGGGGGCACATAGTCACGCGATACATTCACAGGGGCGGGTGGACTAGGTGGCTTCGTAGCATCCATTGAAGTCCATTGTAAAGGGCGATTCACGCATTTGCATCTGACTGTGCTTGAGTGTTACGTTTTCTTGCAACCGCCTACGACGAGAGCCGTTGGAACCTGTTTGCTAAACGTATACAAGGCGTTCATAAGGAAACAAAAGCAAACATGGCCAAACTTCTGGGGGAGGGGGACTATGTTGCTTCCAGTTGGCTATTGGTTTTGCTTGTTTTGAGGACCAGCAATGAGTAGTGCATACTTTAAGTCTCGCCGCCGAGGATTAACTGCAGTACCGCCTGAAATACACATAGGGGATTGACATGTTTCGAGGAGTGCTGCACGGGGCCTACTTGGCCTAGGTCCAGCCCAGCCCAGCTGAGGCCAGTTGACTCCTAGTCTTATTTGACCTGGACCGACCCCGATGGGATGCTTACCTGATCGGGCATGGCCGGGACCTGGCCCATTGAAAGGCCAAGGCATGACCTCATCTCTTAAATTCAAAGCTGCCCTGGGAAGGTGCTGGTCCATTTGCTTCTGTTTAGCCTAATTTGCACGAAAGACGCTCTCAAGACGTTTTGTGTTGGGTAAAATGTGAATGTAAACGAAGAGATTCTAATAGCACTTGCTCAAAAGATGAAGAAAAGCTTTAGGACACACTGCATAAAGGTTCCCAAAGGGTGGAACAAGCAACTTTTACATTCTCAATCTGGTAAGGAAGGAAGTGCCTTCATTACCTCCTCGAGGAGACAGACACTAGCGCCCCCTATCACTCTTAAAAGAAAGGTTGCCAAAAGGTTACCAAAAGGGTGGAATAACCAACTTTTACACCCTCAATCTGGTGAAGAAGGAAGTGCCTTGCTTATTACCTCCTCGAGGGGACAGATACTAGCGCCCCCTATTTGAAATGCGTTTTTAGAAGGTAATGTTAGCCCCACGTCACCACTTCCGTAGTTCTCCTTTGGCTTTCTGTCAGCGGTGGAACGCTGGTATCTTCTCGCTTTTAGAAACCATGTTTTTGCGTAAAAACAAACGGAAAAAAGCTCTTTTTGTATAAAATTTTATTGGAGATTAGTACAAAATGACAGGAGCGTGATGTTTGCATACAATTTTAGTTTACAGGGTTTTGCGGCACATTTAATATTGTTTTTATACAACCATGTCTCACCTGTGACTTTCAGGTAGCGCGTCCCGACCTGGGTGCGTCCTGACTTCGGCGATTAATCGCGGCTCGCCCGCTTGGGAGACGGGTGTTGGCGGCCTGAACCCCTTCTACTGTATACGTTTCGGCGCCGCAAGGGCCGATCAAAGCCAAAATTGAACAGTAGCAGGAAATGCTATCGTTTGAGGTATTCCGGCTACTGCGAGAAGGCGCCACTGGCCCTTTGAACGAATACGTGCAGCTTTGGAGTTCGCTGAGTGGTCGCTGCGGGATACATGGCGGTGATGCGATCGCGTTTAGTTTAGATTTCGGGTACTGATCGGTGCCGCTTTTTGTATGCAGGCTCCTAGGCAGTTTCCCAATCAGTATTCTAGTAACATTGAGGCAGCCCCAGAGAGGGTGTAAACTGGTTGACTGTTATTGCTCCCTAGACGAGGTGAAGTTACACCCTTGAAGCATGTGCTGTCACTCTCAAAAAGGGTGAACCCTTCAATCCAAAAGTATGCACCTATTACCTCTTAATGGAAGTAAAATTACACCCTTGAAATAAAGGATATTGCTCCCCATTAGAGATAACGTTGTCTCCCCAAGGGAGCATAGGTGCACCCTGACATAGGGTGTAAAAGTTGCTCCCAAGCGGAAGGGGTAACTTTGCTACCTTTTGAGACGAACTCCAGGGACAAGCAAGTTACACCCTAAAAGGTGTGACAACAGGAACCTTTTTTTAAGAGTGCATTATAGAGCATATACAAGTCACAGATTCCGTGCAGTCCAGTATGAACTGAAGTCATGATGGAATAAAAATGTTCAGTATTCAATGTTTGTCTCAGCGAGTTTGCACTCCGACTTTTCGTTTCTTTCAAACCTAAACGATCATTGCATTAGCATTTTCTTCTCAACGTTTCACAAAGTGTGCTACACCCATTGCCCGAGACCGGCCCAGGCTTTCAGGTTGGCCCAGCCCTGTGCAGAGATCTAACGCTTCTGATCTCTTGGGTGAAAAAGAAAGAGCGCTTGTTCCTCAAAGAAATGACAAATCTGCCGAGGGTATCTTGGGCGTATCTTCATGACTATCTATTCGAGCAGCCTGGTCCGTATACGCGAGAACGACTTAAAACTACTAGTCCTTAAATGCAACGTACTCCGTGACTGGCAAAGCATATACGGCGATGGACACCTACCGTAAAATACAGAGCATCTGCCCATTGTACAATAAGTGCCTACCCCTCAATTTTGTAAAACTCGGAAGATACACAAGGGACGCATTTTTACGTATTGCTGACCTAAGGAGTGCCCAACCCCAGTTTTACGTGGTTATCTTGAAATTTTGAGTTGGCGCTTGCTGGGATGTTACGGTACCTCCCCCAGGCACCAAAGATATACACCGAGCTTCCCGCATGAATCACCAAGATGGATGTCAGTTTTAGATGACAATCTTCCGAAAATTCTTATTACGCTTCTGGGCACAATGCAAGTCTCTCTAGCACAAAAGTTTGTAATGCTTCAACTCACTTGCTTTGGTATTCAAGGTTTCCTTCCTAGAGCGCCGTGTCACTCTCGCATTTATACGTGCCATAATGGCACGGTTCGGTACCAGTCATTCTACATGATGGGATGGTCGGTCGCGTGCCTGGTGCGCTGCACCATCTGCCAGCAGCACATCAAAGCAGGACTAGTAGCGTCCCCTAATGCCCCCATCCGCGGTTGCCTGCAGGCTTGGCGGCGGCATGGCTGATGGCGTCCCTCGTTCCCCGGAAGAACCTCATACGTGACATTTTGATCGTGCCGGCGTGTGTTGTAGCCACTCAAAAGAGCGACACAGGGGCATTTTTAGAGCGTAGCTCTCTTGCAACTGTTCGCCAGTGAACCGAGAGTGCGTCGTGTCCACCCAAAACCTGTGGTACACATCCCCATCTTGGCGGCCGGAAGGTGCAATTCCCTGCGTACGTATTCTAAATTTTTTGATGCATCATTGTCTCGTCGTAGGCTCGAGATAAATCTGACGACGTCACGAGCGACCATTTCTGATAGATAGAGCTTAGCTTTGATCTTGCAGATACTGCATAATCTTGAGTCTAGTCACGTGCAATTCCAGGGCTACCTACTAGATGGCACCAGCTTGCAAGAGTGTTCTTTCGTCGTAAGCGGCTTATATCGAACTCGCAAAAAAGTCTACCAGTTCGATATAGCAGGTAATTCAATATAAAAGTTTTAGTAAATTTGACTCTCGAAAATCCACTTTCTGCTGACATATTGCACAATGAAATGGTCTTGCATCTTCTGCTGCTTTTTCTTCATTGCATCCGCGATAACGATATTTTACTACGCTATCGAACGGACTCCCAAGTGCTGAGGCCGCTGCCTGCTATATTCGTGCATTAGCGCCGAACTATGCCGAGAGCACGGAGCACGTCTAAGCAGGAGTACACTCTCTCCTGCAGAGCGCCGTTTTGCTCTGCAAGTTGGCTTCCCCATAGGCCAGGCGACTGCGTTGGGGAAAGCCAACTAACAAAACAAGCTGGCTTTTTTTTTTTTTTTTTTTAGGGCAGTTGCGTCAATTGTTTGGAAGAAAAAAATAATAGGGAGTTTTAGCGAGACGTTTTTTGAGCACTACGGTTCCGAAATCACGAACGGTGCAGCTGGTCGGTTCCGTGAAACCGTACGTGAAATTTTACATATTTTAGCAAATCGTGAAACCGGCGACGACTGTGTAAACGATGATGATTTGTTTGACCGGTGGCGCCATCTTCTAGGAAACACGAGAAACATTCTGCAACGTGTAAATCCAAGTGGTGGCTCATGCTTCCGGCGTACGACTGATCATTTGCCGGTCAGAATTTCAAGAAGTGCAAAGCTAGATAGAGTAAAAAGTATCTGAACGACCGTAAAGGTATGTGGTGTGTCTCCGTCATCTTGAACTTGAACTATTGTTCACGGTGTGTGCCGTCGAACCAAATCATTGCGTCTGCTCGCGGTCGCCACAACAGCTAGTCTGCCCGCATATCGCAAAAATTTACTAGCATGCGCAGTTTACAGCATTCACAATCGCTTACCATTGCGAGCAATCCTCGAAATGATTTGGTTCAACCTCTCAAATGAAGCAGACTAAAAGGATGGCAAATTGCCTCCCGCTGTCCTAAGCCTAATGCTCGGCTTGGTCGGGCGAAGTCAGTCGCCAAACCGACCGCCATCTTTTTTTTTTTATCGAGTCGTGAACGGTGTTGGCTGCGTTGCGGTGACGACTCCAGCGGCCGGAAATGGAGAAACGAGCAAGAAGAGCTTCCCAACGCCCGAACGACTTGCACGCGCATGCATGGTGGCGTCATTGACGTGTTCGAGGCGAACCGTTCCTATGGAAACGACCTGCTAAAACTCCCCAATATTCTCTTTGCGGACAGAGCCTCCTCCTCCCCCTCGCTCCACCAAAGAGATTTTTTTCTTCTTCCTTCCAAGCGATTGATGGGGCCGCCAGGAAAAA
>JAZHYW010048417.1:0-30918 GCA_037355805.1 Ixodes ricinus
GTACTTCTCGTGTCACCGACGTGTTTTAGCTCAAGGACTTTGAAGGTCTACTGAACGATGAGACATATAAGGCTTTCGCCTTAATAAAAACAAAAAAGTATTTTTTGTTTTATAGGTCGTACCGTTCTATGCTTTGCACCTTCCTATAAACAGTTATCTTAAGACACACACACACACACACACGCACACGCACACACACACACGCACACGCACACACACACACACACGCGCACACACACACACACACACACACACACACACACACACACACACACACACACACACACACACACACACACACACACACACACACACACACACACACACACACACACACACACACAGACAGAGGTTGGTCTACAGTTGCACATATATAATTATGCGTTCGGCGTGGCGGAACTGCCTTGATAAGCTCGCATATCCGTAGTTTGATCGGGATATATGCGCAAATGGGAACCAGTTTCAATATTCTTGCCAACGAATCTAGCAAGAAATACAACCACCGCGGCATATTGGCGCATTGAAGCTCTATACTTAAGAGGAAAAAAAAAACAACACGTATAGGTCGCTCCCTTTATACGACGCACCGTCGACGACTTCAGGAAAGAGGTCGCGACTTATGCAGCGAAAAACACTTTATATTGGTAAAGGGAAATAAAAAAGAAATAAAAACTAAACCTAAAAAAGACGAAACATAGTAAACCCTGTGACGTTCACAAAATAAAAACGCGGATCGACGTCTGCTCTTTGTGAAACTCCTAAAGCCAAAGTCGCCCTGCTCATATATCATACGGTGTCGCTGCAGACATATTAGGGAGTTTTAGCAGGTCGTTTCCGCACGAACGGTTCGCCCTCGAACGCATCAGCGACGCCACTGCGCATGCGTGCGTGAGTCGTTCGGGGCGTCGGGAAGCTCTTTCGTTTGTCTCATTCCGGCCGCTGGAATCGTCACGGCTACGCAGTCAGCACCATACACGACTCGGGTAAGAAAAAGATGGCGGTCGGTTTGGCGACCGAGTTCGCCGACCCAGCCGAGCGTTAGGCTTAGAGCAGCGGGAGGCGATTTGCCATCCTGTTAGTCGGCTTCATTTGAGAGGTTAAACCCAATTATTTCGAGGACTGCTGACAATATTAAGCTGTCGTGAATGCTGTAAACAGCTAATGCTAGTAAAGGTTTGCGGTCTGCGGACAGACTTGCTGCCGTGGCGACCGCGAGCAGACGAAATGATTTGGTTCGACGGCTCACAACGTGAACGATCGTTCAAGTTCAATATGACCGAGACACACCACATACCTTTACGGTCGTTCAGATACTTTTTACTCCATCTAGCTTCGCAGTTCTTGAAATTCCAACCGTTAAATGTTACGTCACCCGTCTTGTTTACATCACTCGTACGTCGGAAACACGAGCCGTCACGGATTTACACGTTGCCAAATATTTCACACGTTTACTGGAGAGATGCCGCCACCGGTCAAACACAATCATCATCATCGTCTACAGACTCTACACGGTTGCGCCAGTTTCACGATTCGCTAAAATACGTGCAATTTCACGTACGCTTTCACGGAACGGACCAGCTGCACCGTTCGTGATTCAGGAACCGTACGTGGGCTCGAAAAACGAGTCGCTAAAACTCCTTAATAGGGAGTTTTAGAGGTGTCCTAAAACTCCCTAATAGGGAGATTTAGGAAACCATTTTCGCACATCCGACACGGTACGATAGGTCCTGAGGTACAACTGCGTATGTGCTATCGCAGAGTACCGGAGGGCCCAATGTACCGTATTGGAAGCGTTTTTGCACATCCGATACTTTACGATGGACTGTCCGGTACGAACTGCGCGCGTGAGAGTCTTCTGCGGCTGCACGTACGGAGTTTGAAGCGGAGGACTCATTGTACGCCTATCACAAGTGCAAAAAATGGTTCCCTAAAACTCCCTATTGTGGAATTTCGGCAAACCGTTACCGGGTTTTGCGTACCGCACTACTTGAGCATTTGAAGCGTGCTTTTGCGCGCGCCCGAGTCACACCGCGGGCCGCGCGTTTAAAAGCAAGCTTTAAAGCGTTCCGGTTGTGTAGCACGCGGAACATGGCAACGGTTTGCTAAAAGTCCCTAATGGCAGATTTATCTGCGTAAACGCCTCAAGCATGCTCGGAGCACGTCTGCTCCCTAAACACGTATCCTTCCAACATGCCTGCAGACAGCTTTGGTAATCATCAATGTGACAGTGATACAAAAAGAAAAGCAAAAAATGAAATAAAAATAAATACGCTTGAGAACGCGTCTGCAGATTGTCTTTTTGTATGATGTATCAACAGTGAGACCACGTACTAGCCAATGCAAAAAGCAAAAAGGAAGGTATAATTAACACATCAGCGAATGTCTCGAGAAGTTGACACAACAGAGAAACTGGCGGATACTAAACAAGCACAGCAAAACATTCAAACAATAAAAGAGTTCCACAGAGTTCCAGGGACTCATGGTAACAACCACACACAATGGGGGGGGGGGGGAAAACGTTTCAAGCATTCCGACAGTCATAGCGCACAGACACCTATTTAGAGGAGCGATCCTGCAACAAGCGGTTACTGTCGCCGATCTTGGGGGCGAGGCCCGCATCAACCTCAGCGCTCTGTGCCTCCATTGATTCCAGGTTCGCCAAGGGGCGGAATAAATATAGGCCTAATTCAAAGTTGCCTTTTTTCTTCCTCTTTTTTATTTCTCCGACCTTACGTTTGGGCTTGCAAAAGGTACGGAGCGTCTGTTCTGGTGAGAAAAGTCGCTGCGCACAGTGGAGCAATTTCCAGGGCGCCAGTTGTCAGTTCGGGCAAGGTTATGGTTTCGGGCTTGATTAGAGGAAGTTGAAGAGGAATGGGTGGTGTTCGGCACAGGGAAGAATAAAATGGTGGAAGTTTCTACAAAAGTGAATTTAAACTCACAAGCTTTTCCGCGCGACAGAAAAAAAAATCTTGCATTTTTTATCTGGAAGTTTTAGCTGTGTTTGGAGATTTGTGTTTGTCCTTTGTCCCTCTTGTTTCCCTCTCCGAGGATTATTATTGTTGTCATTCTTTCTTGTCCAACTCGCGGTACCTTTGTATTAATTGCATTAATATCATAATCTTCAATCTCTCAAAAATGTACAAATTATCGACATTCCACAACTTGAGACGAAAGCAGAAGGGGGACAATCACAGCGTCTCAAACACAGATACCTGTTCTTTAGACGTTCTGTTTGTCCCTCTTTTTTTGTGTCCGTTTCGGGTTTTAGTATGTCGATTAACAACCTGCTCACCTGCTTAATAACGGTGTCTTCAAACAGATTTTATATCTACCAGCGACTTTATTTGGCGCCTCTGCGAAAGAGGCTTTCGGGAATTTCCGAACTGTTTTATTATTTCGCGAATAAGCTTTTTTTTTCTTTCTAGACATTGGCAGCACCCAATACCGGAAGGGCACCCCAAAAGCGCACGACACGAGAGCGCCAACGGGAGAGCGCCGCGATACCAGAGCTCGTGCCATTAGAGTGCGCGTCACGAGAGCGCATGTGCGCGCCTTGGGAATGACCGATATTGAGTCTTCAGACGCTTCAAACAGGTGTTTTCTCGGATAGCGCAGTTTTTTGCACGTAAGTTAGTTGCCCAATATATTGTAAATTGTATGCAACATACAGGGCGTTTTTTCTTTTATCAAAACAATATCTGTAGAAAGTAGGGCTTTGTGCTTTGTGGATGTTGTCTTCGATATGTGCTGTTCAAGGTTGGCGGACATTGAGGTACACAATATACCGTAAAATATGTTGGGCAACGAACTAAGAGTTCATTGCCCAATATATTTTACCATATATTAGTAAAATATGCACGTGTCCAACGAGCACCAACAATCACGTCGACTCCTGGCACAATGTATTCAAGAAGTTTTTGGGGCTACATCTTCCGGACGCGTACAAGCTCCACACTTCAAAGAGAGCAGAGCTTGACAGAGCAGAAGCTGGCGGATGTACTTCGTGGAGAGCCTCAAAGGAGCAGCAAGGCTACCTACGTTCGCGTAGCGAAGAATCTGAGCAAGCTAGTTGAGGAGTACGGCCAAAGGTACATGCTAGACTACCTCCGCGGTTTCACGCAATCATTCGATCTTTGATATATTTAAATACTATTATGGAACGGCAATTGATAAACAACTATATTTCCGAAACTCTGTGTCTTGCTTCTTCATTTCGAGTTAGCCAAAATTGTATTTTCTAGACTTCCCACAGGTCCGCGTACTCGACCAATAAAATCACGTAAAGCATTCGATTCGAGAAAACATGTGTTTGAAGACTCAAACACCGATCATTCCCAAGGCGCGCACATGCGCTCTCGTGACGCGCGCTCTAATGGCACGCGATCTCGTGTCGCGATGCTCTCCCGTCGTGCGCTCTTGTGTCGCGGCGCTCTGCTGTCGTGCGCTCTCGTGTCGTACAGCCCCCAATACCAAACATTGTGATATGCTATGTGGTATACATAATATGAGGATCATATAATCAACCTTCTAGTCGTCACCAAATATCTTGCTCATCGAACTGACTATCGTCATCGCGCTATTCGAGCGAACGGAAGCGCTTGCTTTCTCTCGCTGGCGCAGGAACAACGGCGGTTAGGATTAAATAGTTGCTTTTAGCAAACCGGTACCGGGTTACGGCCTACCGCATACTGGAGCATTTGAAGCAAGCTTTTAGGCGAGCGCCCGGAGTGATACCGTCACCGCGGGCGCGCACTTAAAAGCAGGCTTCAAAGACTTCAGCAGTGAGGTATATACGCGGAACATGGGAACGGCTTGCTAAAAGTCCCTAATTTCTCTCTGTGTGTCAGCCCGCTTCACCCGATCTTCCTCGCAATATCAGTATGCGCGAAAAGCAGTAACACTCATGCGCGCACACTCCACGCAAAATGCTGCTGCTGAATGCAGCAGCATTCAGCAGCAGCATTTTGCAGCAGCAAGCTATAACTAGGGTTCCGCGTTTTCGGTTTTATCTTTTCAAAATTCGGCGTACTTTTTTCGGTGTTTATTTTAAAATTGAATTTTCGGTTTTTTTCGGTGTATACTTATTCCCAAAAAGTTTACCGTTTTTATCGGTGAATATGAAAGAAACACCATCGGACACCGGATTAGATGATCCTTGTAGCTGTGATACTTGTGGCCACTCAAAGAGTAACGGCAGATATACATACGTGGTCTTCGCTGCAACTTCCGTCAGGACACACCTCAGAATCGCGGAATTCGCGGGCATAATCTTCAGCGCGCTTTTTCCTTCCCATTCTGACGACGTGACCGTCCGAGGTGATGACCATACAAAAACCAGCGGAATGGCAAAGAAAAAAAAATCCATTGTATTTATGCTTTTCAACCGCAGGGAAGTTTGAGAGAGGGTCTGAAGTGCATGAAGCGAAAAACCTTATACTAGCCCACATCTGAACTTTCTTTTTTTAGAGACGGGAACTTGACACACTCAGCCCGATCTTAGAAAGGACACATGTCCTTCGAAAGCCAATCCAAGACCTCTTTTGTTGTATGTTGAACCTTGGAAGAGTGCGATCACGAAGACGTCACACAATGTCTAACCTTGCGAAGCCCTCTCTCTTTCTCCCCTCCCTCACCCACCCACCTCGACGCGGCCCTAAAAAACTGACCTTTTTCGGTTTTTATCAGTTTAAACCGAAAACGCCGAACCTACAAACTGACCTTTTTCGGTTAAAACCGAATTTCCAAAACTGGATTCGGCGTACTTTTATCGGTTTTTATCGGTTTAAACCGAAAACTCCGAACCCTAGCTATAACCAGGGACTAGAGATACAGTATTTTCGTGAGGTTGGTAAACCCATACGTCACTAATATAATAATATTGGTCCTGGATTTTTTTTAATCTACGATTTTTCCACTGTCGATTCACTTACCACTGCACCGCTGCCAAGTATGGTTGCTCCTCCCACATTTTTCTAAGGGGCCTTAACCGAAGAAATAAAAACGTAGAGTTGATAATGTGGGCCACTCTAGGCAATAAAGTATATTTCGGATACTTTACAAAAAATATTGGTGCATAAAAAAATATTGGAGGGAATACGAAT
This sequence comes from Ixodes ricinus, assembly GCA_037355805.1. Lineage (NCBI taxonomy): Eukaryota > Metazoa > Arthropoda > Arachnida > Ixodida > Ixodidae > Ixodes > Ixodes ricinus. The sequence goes on from JAZHYW010048417.1 coordinate 6,102, forward strand.
TTGGATAGGTCACCGAATTTCTCGCTAAAAGAACCACAAAAAAAGTAGGGTCAAAAGAGACACAGGAACGACAGACATCAATAATTAAATTCATGCTGTCTGTCGTTCCTGTGTCTCTCTCCGTTGAATCATAGATGCACGTTTGTTGGCATTGTCCCGAGCGAACAAGTGTGCTTAGGTTCCTCGCCGCTGCAAAGCTGTGTGCTGACGTCCAGGTTCCCCGAGAAATGGCGCTCGAACCTGCGACCGGGCACCCAATGGCTACGTCGCCGAACTGCCAGGCTTCGTGAGTGTAGAGGAGGCCATGCCACGACCGATGAGGGCGCGCGCTTGAGTTGCCTCGTCATCGTGCATTCCCTACGCGTCATCTACGTCGTCCTTTGATTGGTGTCCCCCTCATTGCGTTCCGACGCACAAAGACGCATTTTGCAACGCTCACAGGCCGGATATTTCAAGCTCTTATGTTCGCAGACACCGCCTTGCTGTAATAACTGCCACAATAAAATATCCACTGACTTAACAAGACAGAGTCTACGAACAGGGAGAGCTTAAAGCTCATTCTTTTCTCCAAACAGGCAGGCTCACATCCAAACAAGCGAGACATACTGGAGAGGGCTGCTTTGTGACGGGTTCAAACGTTTGGACCCTTAAAAAAGGCTTAGGCGACGGCGAGGACTTCGAGTCTAGTTTCGTGGCGATCAGCATCGGCAGCACCTCGAAAGGGTCTGTCTCTGAATGCTGATTGGAACGTCCCGGCTGACTCCGTTTCATCGTTAGGAGTTTCGCTTTTGCGCGTGCAGAGAAATGTTCGGCATCAAGCGCACAGAAACGAAGAGACGACTTGAAAGGAAAATAGTGTCGCGATTTTCTTCTTCCTTTAACTATTTCAGTGATAGTCACGAGTGAGATTATATTGTACCGATTGTTGGGAAAGACGCATTTCAGTTTTGACGGACGAATCTATATACACCGCTTTCACCAGACAGCCAAACCGCCAGCACGACAGACCCAATGTCGTTAATGAAACTTGACATCTAAGGCTCAAGTGACCAGGGCTAAAGCGTGCTTCGTTGTATTAATGATTTTCCTAGAACTACGTGGCGATTTATTTTTTCTAACATGGGGTATGAAAACCAGCTATCAACTTTGCTCTTATAGAACAAAAGAAAAATTAGGAGCACGCAATGTTACAGCTTTGAAAAAGTGAATCTATCACTCAGGCTAGCATGTGGGATCGTTAAGTTCCAAGGCTTTCGTCCCGAGCCAACACCTCCTGAAATAAGCAAAGTCCCTCCACAAGAATGTTGAGGTCACCAGAGTAAGTCCGAGCGCAGAAACATTTGACCTGGGTGCTGCGAGAGCTTTCGGACGCTAGGTGCCGTGCTCGGGCCCAATCGCTGGGTTGACACCAGCGATTGGGCCCGAGCACCGAAACCGAGAACCATTCTAGTTGTCAGTATACTATAGTTGCAGTAAAAAAAAAACGTTTATTTAGACCGCTTTAGGCAGATAGAGCTAGAAGAAGGAGTCGATGGCGTCGGGGCTTGGACTCCCTGTAGGGGAGGGGGTGGGGATGAAATGTGCAACCAATTATAAGCCAGCTTCGTGAATAAAATCCTGAAGCGTGCATAGTGTTTCACCTTGTTTGTCTGGAGGGCCTGGCGGAAAGACCCATTTCTTCGTGACAGACACTCCGTTCTCGAGGTGCTTTTTTCGTGTTTCCTCGGGGCCTTTGCAGCCCCATAATGGGTGCTCTAGGTCGACCACATGTTGGGTGTTCTTGTGGCACTTTCATGCTGGTGGCGTCCGTGGCTTTTCCCACGCGGCTCTTCTGCTTTTCTGTTCGGCCTGCCAGAGCGGTACTAAGTTCTTTCCAAATTGCCTTGCGGCAATGGGTCTGAGATAGGTGCAAGATGCTTCCTCGGCGCATTACGAGACGGGAGTTTGATTTGCTGTTTGGTTTCGTCGGCATCATAGTCGTCTTCGACTTCGTACTCTTTGGCCGAGGAAGATGCGTAGCCGTGATTTTGAAGGCGGCTGAGCTGCTGCTGTACCTTGCGGAGTGTGCCTATTAGCGCGCGAGCTGCAGTGTAATCCTTCTTATTACCCGCCATGTCTGCGTGAGCGGGCGCCCGTGACTGTTGTACTTTTGTAGCTCGTATAAAAGTTGGATGGCCATCTTCTTGATGGCTTTCACCAATTTTTATTTATTTCTTGCAGGGGTTGTATTTCTTTTTGAACTCGGTGAGAGAGTCCACCGAGTCAATGTGAACCCGTTGCTTGTGGGGTTCATTGCTTGTGTCGTTGATGACTGTTTCAAGTGCGCACTGAATCGCTCCAAGTTCGCCACGGAGTTGCCGCCCGGTAATTGCTTGGTACGTGCAGTTCCTTTTCCCGGTGTTTCCACGGCGACAGTGGTAAGTAGGTCTGGGAAGGCCGTGAACGCTGTGTCTGTGTAGACGACTAGCTTATCAGCAAGGTTTCCCAAGGCCTCGATCTGTTCGTTGGGTTTACGGGCTTGCAGTGTCTGACAATCTGGATGTCCGGAGCTACCGTTCTTCGTGATCGGTTTGGCTTCTACGTTTCAATATACTTTACCCCAAGGGGGCCGTACTTTAAGATATAATAAAATGTAAGTTTTTCAATCTACCGCAGCACGCCTGACAATCGTATGCTATGGTCATTAACAAAGTTAGAAAAATTGGTGGTGTGTTCAATTTAGATTTAGCTACGAGACGTCCTGACTAAATAACGTTGCCCGGTCTCGATTCTGTAGTTCTTTTTTTTTCCGTCCTGCGCGCATTGATTTTTAGTCAGTATTCGTCTGAACCTGATAGATTCCCTTTTTCATGTTCTAGCCTTGTGTGAATCAGCTGACGTTCTTGAAATCAAGCAGTTGCAATAATGACAGATACATTGGGATTAGCTCTTTCGTCCATAATCCCCGGCGGAGCGAATAAAAATAAAATGAAATGTTCCATGCGCCACTGGACAAAACCGGCAATCTGTTAAATAATTCATAACATATACTGCGCACCTACATCGTAAGGGTCAAGATGATATGACCAGCTTCTCTCACTACCACTGGGGATTACACTGGATTATTAGTGAGCACCATAAGGCTCTTCTATTAGGAGAATTCAAACGGCTATCTCAAATATCTATACAATTTTTAAGTTAATAAATAAAAGAAAGTAAAATATGCGTGTATATTTTACACCATTATTTTACATAATTTTATTTAACTTATGAAATATTTCTTCATTTCGTGACGCACGATACAGCCTGACAGGTATGTCACTTTCGGGACCACTATGGGAAGGTCACTTGTTTGCTACTAAGCACATATGTATATTTAAGTCACGAGGAGCTCTACGTCCTATGCTATAATCTTTTTTTTTAATCTACTAAAATTTCGATGTACTAACAAAAAAAACATTGAGAGTTCAGGTTAGCTGGTGTATATGAAACACGGTAGTGAACGCTAAGCCTTCGGTGAAAAAAGCGATAAAAACCGTGAAAGTAAGAAGTGTTTGTTCTCTCCTTGTTCAGTTCTTTTTTCTTTTGTCTTCAACTCTTTTTTCTTTACCCGTGTCTCAACGTTTATCCTCATGACCAAAGTATTCTAACTTTGCTTTATAGACATTGATGTTTAAGTTAATTGACATCGCATTTCTTGATTCTACAGTTTTCTACGGACCCCAGGGACGAAAGCTTAAAAAGCAAATTCGAGGGCTTCCGAATCATGCCAAAGAAACGTGAACACAGGCGCACTTTCTCCGACGTGCCCTAACCTTAACAACGTAGTTGCCCCGAGGGATGAATGAATGGATACTAGGGCTGTACTTTTCATAACGGGCGGTAGCTTGCGCCACCTAGCGTCGAAACAAAGCAAAACGAAAACAACAAAGGTATCATTCCTTCTCTAGCCCTTCTCAATAAGGCGTATTTGAATATCCCGAAGCAGCGTTGGATATCACCAGGATGAACCTTGGAAGATCGAGGGAAAAAAGTCCCCTCCCGCCTTCTCTCCCCGGCGAGGGAGTAGCCAATTTCACTAAGGTCAAAACGTAAACACTCGAACCTGCCAACGGTGCGCCGGCTCTGAACTCAACAGTCTGCCGACACTCAGACTAAAACGCTCGCGTTTTATTGTTTTGTCTTGTTTTCGCTGTCCTACAACTTTACTCCCTCCGCCCCTAAGCGGGCTTCAGGCCGTAGACGTGATCTACTCTGCATTCTCCGCCAACAGCCACGTCTAGTACCGAGAGAGCCACAAGAGACACGTTCATGTACTAGACAAAACTGAAGTCCGAGGCACGCTCGGTTTCGTTTTGCGCATTCGGTCTTCGAGAGGAGGGCGCAGTTTCCAGCCTAGCACCGAGCGAGAATTCGGACAACTCGATCAGGACCCCAAAGGCACGTCCAAATTCAATCAGTCAACTTCTCCTTCCGGCCCCTACCACTTTGAGACGGAGAGACTGCCCTCCCTCTCCCCTCTCACCTGACAGCCCTAAAAGTCAGCCGACACCTCGCCACTTCATTTCCGACTCCTGACGCTTTTAAAAGCTGCGAAACAGCCGGTATTTTTGTAACATTTTATTTCATTTTACATTAGGGGTTCTCAGATCCGGAAAGTGATGACGCACTCAGTATAATGTGCTGCCCGCTCGCGACTATATTTATAAGTGTATTGCGATGATTCGATTCGGATGGACGACTGTTCGTATTCTCTTCCGACTAGTTCTAAGCCGCGTTCACACTGCTAATACACCATACAAAACATACTGGTCTGCGGGCACTAGGGAGTTTTAGGGAACGGTTTTCGCACATCAGATGCGGTACGATTGGCCGTCCGGTGCGAACTGCGCATGTGCGAGTCTTATGTGGCACTATGCGCAGTTCGTACCGGACCTGGCCAATCGTACCGTATCGGATGTGCAAAAGGGTTCCCTAAAACTCTCTACTAAAGGTTTTGGGGTATAGTTTTCGCACATCCCATGCGCTACGATGAGCCCTCGGGTATGAACTGCGCATGCGCGAGTTTTATGCGGTACACATGCGCAGTTCGTACCAGAGTGGCCATCGTATCGTATCAGGATGTGCAAGAACGCTTCCCTAAAACTCTCTATTAGGGAGTTTTAGGGAACCGTTTTCGCACATCAGATGCGGTACGATTGGCCGTCCGGTACGAACTGCGCATGTGCGAGTCTTATGTGGTAGCACATGCGCAGTTTGTACCGGACGGCCAATCGTACCGTATCGGATGTGCAAAAGGGTTCCCTAAAACTCTCTACTAGGGATTTTTGGGGAATAGTTTTCGCACATCCCATGCGCTACGATGGGCCCTCGGGTATGAACTGCGCATGCGCGAGTCCCATGCGGTAGCCCATGCGCAGTTCGTACCGGAGGGCCCATCGTATCGTATCGGATGTGCAAGAACGCTTCCTGAAACTTCTCATTAGGGAGCTTTAGGAATAGCGCTAGACATCCGATTGCAGGTAAGATGGGCACTCCGGTACGAACTGCGCATGCGCAACTTCCTATGCGGTAGCACACGAGTAGTTGTACCGGAGGGCCAATCGTACCGTATCGGATGTGCGGGAACGGTTCTCTACAACTCCCATGCAAAAATGTCCTGCAGACACTAGTTGGATGCGTAAGGAACGTATGAAACAAACATGCTTCGAACAAACTTGAGAGGTGTGCGCAGATAATTCGTTCCTTGCATGTCTGCAACCAACAGGGTGTCTTTTGTATGAGGTATGAACAGTGTGAAGGCGGCCTGATAGGGGAACCGCGAAGCTCTTGAGATTTCGCTAAACATCGTTAACACGCAATCGTTGATCTCCATAATTTACCTGACATTTGTCTTTTGTCTTTGCGTGACTCAAAGCGGAGGAGCCGATAACAAACATCGTGAGCTTGTATTCTATATAGATCGGCCGAGGTAGTAATAAAGAATGAACTCGTTAAAACGAAGAGGTAGAAAGTCTCCATTACAAAGTAACGTGTGTGAGGCGTTAGACGAGAGGTTATTTAAAGCAGCAGAACCAACGAGCCGATGGGACGAGTCAAATAAGGCCCAAAGCGCAACGCCATGGTGCTTGTCGTGTTTCCGTTCGTGTTATATCAGCGCTAAACCAATCACGCACGGGAAGGCGCAGTGACTTGAGCTTTTTAGTCATGTGTGGTCATGGTTGTCTGACTGCGACTGTCTCCTTGACGCACGATGAATCCAGGAACAATAGCTCACGTTTCACGAATAGCTCAGCGAGTATATTATATCATTATCGCTGTTCCTGGACATACCGTCTCACTCGGTGAGCATCGTCTCAGAATGGCTACATTGAGTAGCGATTGAAATAAATAAATATCTGCTAGCGTAATAAAGCCCACGAAGCGTTCGTTTTATACCCAATATGCGTCGGCCGGCTCCGCAGTGTTTTGCTGATCACGCTCATGTGTCTTCCGCTTTGAAAGAATATACGCTGATGTCTTCTAAGCGAGCTCGCGAATGCCAGTTGGACCGCAAGATTTAAATTGGCCTTTTTATTTTCCCGGAGTGCGTAGGTTTTTTTTTACCTTTAAAAGAGTAGAGCGCGTACTTGCATTAGGCTCGCTCGCTGTATACGCTCAGGACGGAATCCCTATAAAGGCTATCTGCCATAACGATGCTCCAAAGTCCCTCGAAATATACGCCTAAAACCATCCGGTAAAATCTACAATAAAAAACGTAATAAAAAAAAATGACTTTTTCAAATCCGAAAAACGAAAATAACCAAAAATGAGAAGCGATGTGCTGACTGAGAAGCGGGGTACCGTCAATTTCAGTGTTTGCGGAAGGCTCCATGGAGCATGCTTATCAATTCGAAGCATATTGTGCAAACTCCACAAAGCATCACGGGAGCGTAGTTCGATGCTTTGAAAAGCGAACAATGCGCTCGAAACTCGCACGAACGCTGGGAATCGAATCGCCGGGAAAGCCTTCTATGGGAACTGCACGGTAAAACCGCGCACCAGAATGGGTTTCGCACCGCGTGGCTGTTGCTTTGAACAACACATGACCGTCGACCTATAACGTACCACCTTTACGACATAGGCGACAAACACCGCTCACCAACCATTTCCTGTTACAAATTACAATTGAGGAAAACAACAAGCAGATTAGTCGTGAGTTGCTCAGTCAGAAGTTTAATATTCCAGAGCATGGCGACAATGTCACCCACCGTAGATAAGAAATTTTGCCGGTATAGGACGGCCAGTTTGGGGTCTCTAACGCACCATGCAGTTGCGATACACGACCGGAACGCCGGTACTGATGGTCATCCTGACCGAAGCGGGCAGGTGGGGATTCAACTAAAAACTCTGGGATCTGCGTGCACCGAGCTTTCGCTTCACCTTTTTATTAACAATAAAAATAGCAAAAATCAACACAAGAAACGTTTTTACGAAGGAAAAGAAAATCCCGCCCTTCTGGGCCACAGACAATCAATAGAAGAAGAAAAAAGCCGAAGCCTCTGTAGATGTAGCTGTCATTCTGAATACCCCTTGACCTTATGTAAACGATATATTTGTATTTATTTACTATCAACGACATCGAAGGAGCACGGTTCGATCAGGAACATATTGTTTCGAGTCCACTTAGCGACTCTAAATTGCAACAACCCTTGCAAAAATTGTCAATGAGTTTCGACCGAGTTTCTAATGTATTCTATAAGGATACATTAGAAATACAACTCGAAACTTCATTGATAAACATTTGGGGCAAAAGGTTACTAAGAACAGGTATTTTTACCTCGTGAAAGTTCGGTTTGCTTATAGTCGTCTCGCAGCGATCCGTATCTTGAAGTTCATCAAACCTCTCTTATTACTGGCCTAATAGCAACGGGTTGCTGGTCACAGTTTTCGTCCCGTGCAAATAACCTGAATTCTGCTATTCTAAAGAACTTAAAAAAGGCCGGGTTCATGTGCTTCTTAACCCAAGTCCCACTTAGGTTCCGGTTAGGAACTGGAAATTTTGCAAAAATGTTACGCTTAACTAGGGGGATCTGTGGTTCTATATACCTTTTAGCTTATGCACACCAATGTTTCAGAGCACACCGTGAAAGTGGTATGACAAAACAGGGTCCCATATATGTGTCGCTATACGGCGGTTTTATGCGGTACAGAAAGCGCTTCAAAACACAATTTCAATGGTCGGGGCTCAGGAAACGCTGCCGTATGAGTATATATAAAAAAATAAATAAATAAATAAATAAATAAATAAATAAATAAATAAATAAAAACATATATATATGGAAGAAAACGCACTTGAGACGGTTGGAGTTTTTAAAGCATATTATTCGTAAAGGCGACGATTGGCCTGAGTACAGACCTTTTTCTCGAAAAAGGTCTGTCTCAGGCGCGAAACGTCGACACAACTTTAGTGGCCAAGGCAGGCGGATTGGCACATTCTTAAAACTTGGCAATGCAGTGCGCAATAAAGAAAATACCACGAGAAAGCTGTAGACAACTCGAGCCTTGTGCTCATCCTGTATACTGCGTCCTACATACTCGTTTTTTGCGCACTGTATCACCAAGTCGCCATTGAAATACAAAATTCGATAGGAAATCCCCTAATGCGCAATGCCGACATGCATCTGGGCGCTTCAGCATTGTAAACAAAGAGAAAAAAAAAACCAAAACAAGTGGGCGCATCATTTGGATCCATCAAACACAGGCGCGAAACTTTTCTTGCGACAAGTCTTTTAATATTACTGACAACGCTTTGTTTAATTTGCACACTCCGAAAAAACTTGCTAAAATGACCCTATCAATAGTAAAATGTCGAAAGGGATAGGAACACAAGTGATTTGTTTTAAATTACCACAAGTTTATTATACGGTTATACACGACACCCAACCGATGCCCCATAAAAGTGCGTCAATATGAAACCGCTCCGTTGAACTCAAACAAAACTGTGAAACGCGCTTGAACTCTTCGCGCCTCGAAGAAACCAGGCGAATAACCGTACCCACGGCGGTTTATTCCCCTCGGCGATTGCAGACGAAAACCGACAGGAAAACCACGAACTTCCGTTGCCAAAAGGTTCGTGCCCTGTAAAGCGGGTACTTACGATGAAAACAAGGAACTCCGAACATGCTATCCGAGATCGCTGAGATTAAACAGCGTAATCACAAGTAAAGCTCTTAGAAATACTCAACGTCGAACCGCACAAACGCATGCACCGCAGTTGCCCGGCATAAAGGCGAAGTCGGCGGATTCGCTTGACGTGTTAACCACCCAGTGTTCGCGCCCAATACTCAACAAAAGTATTTAAGATAAGGTACTCAATACCCATTTTAAAATGTATTTATGTTAGTATTCAAGTTAATTTTAATACAAACTATCTTGAGTTCAGTACAGATACTTTGAAAAGTAATTGAATTGCATTCGAATATACTTGGCAAGAAGAAAAAGTAAGAAAAAGGGTGTTTCATGTGTGATCCCTCTCTGACAATCACTTTTTGGTGTGATATTTGTGGCCTTCAAGAAGCGCCGCAGCTAGTGCAATTGACGTTTGCTTTGGAATAATTCGGGATATGCAACACAATGCGTGCCGGAATATTTCAGAAACAAACGGGACTCATGTGTTGTAGACATGTCACCTGCCGTGCTTTAGTTTGACGGCAGGCTCGCTCACGACGCATTCCGAAATAAGTTCGTAATATATGCCCCGCGTCGAATCGGGGCACTTGACATGTAGTCCGGCATTGTATATTCATAAAAGCGGAACTATAACATGATCAGACAGCCAGACTTGCTGATGAGTAACACGAGTGAAGGACACACGTCCACACTCAGGTGAAACATCAACTTGAGGAAAACAGCCTGATTAACAATCAACAGCGAGTAGTTTGTCCCCCCAGTCAAAAGCGAGAAAGAGCACCTTTACTTTCAGACTGTCCTCCCTCCCCCGCAAAAAATAAAATAAATGAATAAGATGGTTAACAGGGAAACACTGAAGAGTGCCCACAAAATCGCTCCCAAACCCTTACCCTGCCACCTGTTGCGCCGATTCTAACAATTCTTGGCGCATTGAGGTCAAGCAGGGTCAAGATTCCAGAATTAGAATCCACTATACCCGTTTTCATCTAACAAACAAAAGCAAGTTTTGCTCAATGTTAATACGCGGCGCGAAGTAGTTCTTACAAGATTTGGTTGTCGGAGGCAGTAGCGATGCTTTTGGCGTTTGAAACGTGTACGCCTGTACGTTTTGATAAGATAACATATATCTAACCTAAAATGCACCTACATATATATCAATCCTTAGCATCGATAGGGAAATAAGCAATTCTCCACAAGGAGCCATACTTTTTTATTATACCTATATATATCTTAATTATTTACATAACGGGGAAATTAGTAGTGCTCCGCGTGGAGCCGGGACTTTTTTTTTTTTACTACGGTTCTTGAGGTGAAAACGGGCATAGTTCATAAGTAACCCCACCTGATGGAAAACTCACTTCGAGGAGTTTGGGGATGAAACAATGCGCGCATTTCTAAGACGATGAAAGAAACACGTTTGAACAAGCTTCGGTGCAAACATTAAGCCATCAATAGCGCACAAGGAGCTTTGGGAAGCTCAATCTAGGTCTCTGCAGCGCACATGAAGGCTCCCTAGGTCTCTGCAGCTCAGGCCGAGGGAGTGACTGTAGTCGCATAAAAACGCGTTCACGCGGCGATTTCAGAAAATGGCTCATTGTGATCATACCGAGTGATGGCGCCGCCACCCTCCGCCGAGTGAACCACCCTATAGTCCGTTGCAACCTTAAGAAGGTGGGGCGAGGGAAAGGAAGGCCGGGGGGGGGGGGAAGCAGAAGGGACGTTGGAGAAGAGAGGGGAAACATCCTCCTCTTTTTTTAGCGTTCGTCGGCTTCCTCCTCCCCGGCCTTCTTTCCTCGCCCTACCCTCTTGAGTTGCAACGGACTATAGACCTTCTTAACAAGGGCGCCGCCATCTTGAATTGTCGTCACTTCCAGTATGGGAGAAAACGTTGCTTTGCAATCGCCACGCCAATAGAAGACATTTGGGATATATGCGTAACCGTCACACATTCTCGTTTTGCCTCCCCTTCTTTTTTTTTTTTTTTTTTTTTTTACTATTTACAGTTTGAAATGTTTTATAATTTTTTTCGTCGCCCATACCGGATAGGCATATAGGTGGCTGGGGACGAGAGTACACGAAAAAGGTCTATAGCTCCAGGCAAAGGTGAGGTCTGAGTGCGAAATCCGGATGACGTCAGCAGAACTTTGCTAGCTCCAAGCGCTAAGTGCAATTCAAAGAGAGTTTGAAAAAAAAAAAAAAGTAGAAAAGGAAAGTCGACATTTGGACAAATAAAGGCGGCCGAACTTGGGGCTAACCATTTGGTTTTTTGTTGGCATTTGGAGACCGAGTTTTGCTCGCGCATTAATTGTTTCCTGTTCTGGTATTCGGTCACCTGGCTCTAAATTCGCAGACGGTTCAGCTTTAGCCTAGAGTCTGGCGATCCCTACTTCAAAAATTGTTTCGCCCAATTTTTTCTCTCCAAGGTTACAAAATGTGTTTGAGATACTGTGTACGAGGTAGTGAGAATGTACTAAAGATAGAGTAGCAAATACCTTCTAGACTAACTGCATTGGCAAGATACCAAAATACCACCAAAAGTATTTCAATTACAGTATCTTGAGTATAGTATTAAAGATGGGCGCAAGTCTGTAACCATCAGATGAACGGAACGGAACCTCAACTGTCGGCACGCGGGCGTGTGGACGCGCTGGATGCTGCAGCTGGTTTTTCAGCCGGTAACAATGCGCGATGCCCGCTTTCAAAAGTCTCGATCCGCTTGAACCATACCGCGGGAACTCCAAAATCAAATCATTGAGCTTCACTGGAACTATTTTCTGAGCCGTAGGAAGGACGTGGTCATCAGGTTTCCTTTTTGTATGTGTTTTGCCGCTCTGTCCGGCGCCTCCTCTGACGCTGGTCGCCTCCATTCGCGTGTATTTGTTCTTGGTTTATTTCTCTCGCTTTTGCTCGGCCTGCGCGGATTTGCCGTCAAAGGATTCTAATTGGAACACGACAAAAGTAAAAAGAACGAGAAAATACATTTTCCTTAGGCTTTAACTGCAATAGATTGGAGCGAAAGTCCAGCAGGGTAAGTGGAACGACCGTCTGATACGCAGAACACCTACGGGTTCCACACAACAAAAACAAAAATAAAAGAACAGGACTGGTGTTCCACGATATATTACGTGATCCACATAAAATTTTGACTTGTTCCAGAAAAAAATTTGTGGAACGTTAATTTAACTGGAACCTATGTGGAACCAAATCAGAAGTGTACATACGATTGCGAAGAAACAGAAGAGTGACGGATCAAATTCGCTAGCATTTGGGTGACTCTTTGACATTTTATAAATTTACGGCGACGATGACTTCAATCTCTCCGAAGAAGTGTCGGTGATTGCTAGATACTGCATTCTATTCAGTAATATTAAAGCGATGATTGTATGTCCTTAATTACTGCAAATAAAATAGTGAGAGCAGCGCAGACACTGACACTCCAACTTTTATGTCCTCAAAAATTTCTCAACTTTTTAAAGCTCACCATGTCAAAGTAAGACAGTGCTCTACTCCCGTAATCTTGCAAAAGGAATCCAATTTAGCACTCCTTAGTTCCTTTTTGTTGTACCCTTTGACACATATCTCAAGAAAGGCGCGCAAAAAAAAAGGAATAAAAGAAAAAGCACCAAAACACTTTATTCAGTTGTTTGAAAGTGAGGCGACTCGATTGATAGAGCGTCAGCGAACCTTTTCAAAGATTTCCTTCTCCCATCGAGTGAAGACAGCCAACTGACACACACCGAAAGGTCTCTCGCTACCAATCTTCACGCATTTTTTTTTATTTTTTTTGTTTAGCTCCGCTAGAGGCGACTTCGGCAACCCCGTCTGAATTACAACCCGCGTCACGTCGCCCATTTCGATTCCCGCCGCCTGCGTTGTCGTTTCTGTTTGTGTGTTTCAGAGCTTGTCCAACATCCTACCAAGCGCGCCGGACTTTAGCCTTCGTTTCACCCTATACGATGGAGTGCATGCCGATGCTAGCAAGCCATCCCGACCAATCTTAAGCGCAGCATATATGTCATGTGACTACGCTCTTCACGAATCACTTCGCCCCTCCCGTGAAATCACGTGGCAGTCGCACTGTACTGGACTGGATTAGACGGGTCATTGCATCCTGCGTGCTTCATCGTAAAGTAAAACAAAGTAGAAATGTCTGTTCTGTTTTTTCTGGTCTACAAAGTCGTCTCCTGGTGGTTTGGGTTGCGTAATTAGATTAGACGGTAATCTTTTCTGTTTCCCGGTGCAGTGGTTGTTGACCCGTCACTACACGTGTGTCAGGTGTCGTGCGATGGGCCATCACGTGACCGGAGCGTTCAAGCGGAGCTTCCACCAGGACGGAGAAATCTCGTTCTTTTTCGAGGCGTATTTGTGGGGATTGGCCTTGAACCTCACTGTGAATAGTACTGGCACGTGCCCTTGTTTTTAAATTTTTTTTTTTTACGTTATGACTTAACGTAGTAATATTAATAAGGATAATAGTAATAACAATATTCAAAGCGCCCCAAAACAACCTGAATAGCCTTTTAGATTGGTACACTTTCACAAAAACGCTTTAGGTAAGAAACAAAAATGTATTCATGATCCCACTCGCGACACGCTAACACAAAAAGAGTTGGAAACACAAAAATGAGAATAGACCCAAGCATCAAGGAGAATGCAGGGACTGGTGTTCCACTCGCCACACGCGCACGCCTTCCCCGTATAAAAGATTCAAAGTAAATAACCAAAATAAAGCGCTGACGAACGCGCCTGCAACATGCAATTTGTTTCAGGCGTTTGCTTTAGAAAAGTTACTACTGCTGAGGCCAGCACGTGCGGCGTGTGGAACACCAATCCCTGCATTATCATTGATGCTTGGGTAATAAAGCAATAGGTATAGACTTTTTTAATGTTTACAAAATCACAGTCCCGCGTGCGGTCTTCACAGCTCCGCACGTGCGTGTTCGTCGCTTCGGAAAGCGAGGAAAGCACGCGCCATACGCACGAACAGTCAAGATGGCACCGGCCACACGCTCTTTTTGAAAGGTCTATATTAGTTCGTAACTAACTTCTTATGTAACTCGGAGCGTGGTTTACGAAACGTGTGGTGGCAAAAATGTGGCTTTGTAAAGCGCGCGCTGGCTCATCGCGCGTTTTAGCTGCTACTATTGGCGACGTGCGCAACCGAAAGCGTCGCTGTGGTCGGCCTTCCACGATTGGCCGAACGCTGACTATGACGTCAGAAAAGGATTTATCATCGACGGAAATAAGAGGAATGAAAGAACTTTAATTTTGACGGTGTCAGCATGGTGGAAGCTGAAATATTGCGCTCTCAATGGAACATTGAGAGCGCAATGATTTCCAGCTTTCCACCGTGCTAATAACAAACACCATCGAACTTGTTGTTCGCAAGGTAATGACGTCACAAGGGGGAACCATAGGAGGGCGCCACCAAAACAACTCGCCGCTAATACTCTGTTTCACCTTATGATGTACCGCAGGTAAGGCTACAAGCGCGAGCTCCTTGCTCTAGGGCACATCTCGGCCGCACAAACCTTCGTGCATTAAGAGCAGCTGCCAACGCTATGAGCTCGCGCTTCTAGCCTTCGCTGCGGTACGACATAAGGTGAAACGGAGTATAACGGCGAGCTTCCTCGCGCCGCACGCGCCAAGCGAGCAAAGATAGCGGTGGTAGGTTTCAGCGCACTAAGAGGCGCAATGCCGAAGCACGGCCGGACTGGAAGCGCGCGCTCTCTTTCTCTTCTTACGGCCTTTTGCAATTGCGGCAATCGCCACCTCCCGCCGCAATTCGTGGGGGCGCTGTCACCTCACCCCTGGCAGAGCCGTTTATTGAGACCCCGTAAGTGATGACGTCACAACATGGCGTCTGGGTCCAAACAAAGCGTTGCTAGGGACGTTGCTATGGACTAATGCATGGAGACTCCACATGAGGCTAGATTTTTGCTTACAAGTAAGTAAACAATTTTTTGTAAGCAACCAAACCTCTTGATATCTAATTATGAAGATGTTCTTGTCGTCTCAGTGTCGTATCGCAACGATGAAAGCCATTTCTGAAGTCTTACACTCCGCTTTGCTTTGGTAGCAGACGACACGATAGATTTGCTGGCCTCTGTGCAGCGGGCGTCTTCATTAAACGAGCGACAAAAACAAGTGCATCACCATGGCCGTAAAGGCCTCCGCAATGTGCGTTTTTTTTTCCTCTGAACAACCCAGCTTAGTTACGAGGGGTGAAAATGCAGCAAAATCAAACCACGTCACGCAGATCAGTTACGACGACGACCTGAAGTGCATTACCGGCGTAGTGCAGGCTACCATGAGAAACAAATCGTACGCCGTCGAGGTAAGTCGTTTGTTATTATTATTATTGTGGTTGTCAGGTTATTAAAGAATTGCATGTCTATCGCGACTTTCGCAGTATTTTGCTTTTTTTTCCCCTTGGTATAACATCAAATTCCGTGGATGTGCTCTTTTGGTGAAGATCTTCATCGAACCCGCGATGCGAGTACAGTCTGTAATAGACTCACCTTATGTTTTTTATCCAGTTCTTTCGCGCTTTGGGGTCTTGCGGAAATCTGAAGAAACTGCAAGAATCTCTCTCCACGCGATGGTTACAACCAGGTATACGAAGCACCCTCGCATAGCGCGAGTCCGCAAACAAAATTTGGGATCTCAACCGTTCGCCTAAAGTGCTTTTCTCGCGGGTGCAATGCGATCTTTTAGCAGACTATCATCTTGATCGACGCCCGGACTTTCGATAAACCATATTTTGCATCGCACCCCACTATGAAATCTTAAAAGTGTATGAAACTAATTATATTTCAAACAAATGCGATGTCAGAATATCGTCTTTATTCACACGATTCAAACGACGGCCCCACTTGGCCGGCGGGCGTGTGGCAGACGGCATACTTCTTGCATTCGTCGTCTGCTGCAGGCATCTTGAGGACCGGAAGTTGCAGTCGTAAATATTTCAGAAACGAGCGATTACCGGCACACTTCTGTCGAAACATATATGACATTCAAGCTTTTTATATCTGTGATTTTTAGAAGTTTAAATCCTACTCCTGATTTTTGAACGGTCGAGTTTTCGTAGCGAAACCGAGCCACATGTATTCGTCCATAACAACGACCCTAGCAACGGTTTGTTTGGACCCATGACGTCACACTTACGGAGTCAATTGGTTTGAATAGGCGAGCATCTCGGGGCCAACCACAGGCCGCGAAACAGCCCCTAGCGGTGGTCGTGTGCTCTAAATTTGTGACACGACTATACTTCGTTTCACCTTATGTGCGAGCGAAGGCAAAACTGGAAGCGCGAGCACGGAAGCTCCGTGCGTTCAGGCTTTGCTCGAGCGCGCGAGCTGGGGAGAAATGCAAAAAGCGCTGGTCTCGCGCCTCATAGCTTTGGCTTCGCTCGCCGATAAAGTGAAACGAAGTATAATTTGAGCCGTGCCGAGCGGGACTCCGCGTCTCAAGACGCTCGCGCACCCCACCCTTTGCACTGCTTTCTTTCAGCCAGTCTCAGGACGCTGTTCTAGCAGTGCAGACAAAGGCGTGGGCACGAGCGCGTGGCTTTGGAAAGTGCCTCCTATGCACGAGGTCTCGTGCAAACAAAGCGTTTCGCTGAGCTAGGCTCACGCGCCTGTGCCTTTGTCTTCACTGCAGACATTTGTGAGATGGAGTAGAGGTCTCCTGATTGGTCGACGCTGTGTCACAAATTTAGTTTACGCTCTAAGCGTGGGGGGAATCTTCGGCGCTGGCGGCGGCCTTTGCTCCGCCTATTGTCCAAACTCTCCTAATATACGGCTCTGACCCCTGGTAACCCCTGGCAGAACCCCTGGGCTACCCTTTGCCGTTTGCACAGAGCGCGTCTGAAAGTGTATCTCAGCGCTGTCGCAACTTGCGGCCGAGATTTTTATAGCCTTTGACACCTGATTCTTACGTTTAGACCCTCAGCCACTATCTAATGCGCTTCTGATGAGCCCAAAACGGTGAATATTTGACGCACATCTCCGAGAGATTCGGGAGTAAAAAGTAGTAAGTAGAGACAGCGAATGCAATTGCGGAAAAACTATACTCGTCTTTACCTCCAGGACTTCTGTTGCAACTCAAGAACAGGAGGAGACGGACCCCTTCTACGTGGAGGAACTTTAAATGATAAATAATTCGTACACTCTCGTGAAATGTAAGCAGGCCCAATCTATCTATTGCCGTGGTCTGCATCATCGTTTCATAGGCCGCACATGAAGTCGGTCAACTGCTCTAGACGAGGGTGTAGTAGTCTGTACAATTTTCGCAGTGCTTCCTCGACGGCTTGTGCACATATCCAGCTGATATTTCGTTTCTGTTCGTGACCGTCTTTGCATGGTTAATCAGAAGTATTCTGACGAACTTGTTGCAAATTAAACCAGCCAAGCGCTTTGAGTGACTGTTGTCAATGCCCTCTGGGCAACTTAGGATTGGCGCGTCTTCAAGATAGGGTGCAATGAGTAGTTGCAGAACTTCGTGCATATTTGTGCGTGGAAGGTGCTTAACAGGCTTTTAAGAAAAACGCAACAATGACTTAAATCGGAGTGAAGTTCAATAAACCGTTGCCAAAACAACAACCTACAAAGCTCGAACACCAGCGCAAAGCAGCTCGAAGGGACTCTCCGAGTGGGGTGAAGTGGGGTGAGGTGGTTGCGCCCCTGGCGGCAAGCAAGTGAACTACATACGGAGAAAAAATGCCATTGACTCCCGGGCGATTGCAAAGGCCGTAAGAAGAGAAAGAGAGCGCGCGCTTCCAGTCCGGCCGTGGCCGAAGCTTGGGGGACGCCGAGCGAAGGGCGCGTAAACACATCAGAGTAGGTGACGCACCCTCGCCACTAGGCTCACTTCCAGGCGGCGCAGCCTGTACCGCGAGCCACGCGCTCCTCTGTTCGCATTTCATTTTTCCCCGATTGTACATCCCAAGTTTACTTGTAATCGATTGCTTTATGGAGTCATTTTATTAGAAACACAAGAGTAGTCCGATTAGCTTTAGAAGTGCTAAAATTACACCTAACCGTCTCCCTTAGATTTCTAACGTCGTCCTTTGTTTCTGCTAGTTATCTACCAAGAAAACCTCAAACAAAATCCTCTACAGAGAAAAAAATTGATGAATTGAGAAGATGAGTGGTTTGCAATCCGCTGATTCTAATTACTGAAGGAAAGATCCCTTTTCAAAGTTGGTAGAAATGTCTGTTGTTGTGAAAATATGAAGTAATCAGATAAAAAAGTAACGGTTAGTTCATTCAGGTAACGGCCAATTACTTTTCTTTTCAAGTAATCAAGCAGGGTGTCTAGCAATTTTCTCTTTCAAAATTCCCTGACTTTTCCAGGATTTCCCTGACCCTTTCGACCTATGTTCCCTGACCAATAACACAGAGACAATTTACAAATCAAAACAATATATTGTTGCTTCACGAACTGAATTAAGGCCGTTTATTCCTTAAGGAGTCTATTTTTTCTTGGAGGAGGGTAGCCTCAAGCTGGGAATCATGAAGCAACTTTCGCTTCTTTTCTTGCAGCTCCATGACAAGGGTCGCTACTCTCTTCTTTTCCTTTTGAGCATCTGAAGTTTCGTCTTCCCCATGTTGCTCAGAAAAGCTCTTCCGGCAGACTGTACATTGCGCGCTGTAAGGATCACCTTTCACTGGTTGGATCCAACTTATATGTCCAGAAACGTTTGGGTTTGTCCAGTCTGGATTAAATGAGCACTTCTTTGTCGTGGACATCCTCACTCACGAAGTTTTTGGAGCGACCACGGACGCACAGTCGGACGTCGATATTTCCCCCAACGAAACGCTAGGCCTCTAGCGCTGCGAAAGCGCTAGGCTTGGGTTCAAACGGCTCGGTTGCCCGGGTTCAACGAGCACTCTGATCGCAGACATCGAGAAGCTCCAGTTCCGTAAACATGGCACAAAGCAACAAAAACGGGCGTAAAGAAAGCACGAGCCAGGAAAAAAAGACGTGTCACGTGCGGCGTGCCCGCAAAACTAAAGCACGGACAGCACGATCAGCCAGATCAACAACGTAGACCATCACCTTGGATGGATGAATAGTAGTGAGTCCACCCTTGGTATCGGGCGAAAGCTAGCGCCGCCTGGTGTACAGGTTCGTAACCTCCCCTTTTTAAATGTCAATCTGTAATTTTCCCTGACTTGGCTCGATTTATGCCAGATTCCCTGACAATTCCATGATTTTTCCCGGTGCATAAAATATCCCTGACATTTCCCGGTTTTCCCGGTTGCTAGACACCCTGCAAAGTAATGTAATTGATTACTTTTTAACCACGAGTAATTAATTAATTAATAATAATAATAATAATGAGAATAACAATAATAATAATAATAATAATAATAAATCTTTTTATTTCTATCGATTGTGATGGTGGGACCCGAGGAAAAAAGCTGCGATATATGCAGCTTCACTGGTCCTCGGGCCCCTACACTGGTCAGCAGAAATAAACGGAAACACAAAAAATTATACACATAAAAATCAACAATAGAAAGTTACATGACTACGCACTTGGCCTGTTAGTGAAGCAAGTAGATACACACAAAAAGCAACAATTAAAATTTACATAACTATGCACTTACACCTATTAATTGTAATCGATATATATATTTTTTTTTGTTGAGTAACGTGTTTACAGGAAGAATTGCGCCTCGAACAATGTCTGGAAACAATGTCTCTTGTGTGATGCATTACCGGCGTGACCGTTGCCCAATACGTCATACAAAAACATCCTTCAAACACTCTTCGAGGATTGTTTCTTTCTTGTTTGGCGGTCCAGTCACACTGGTCAGAAAACTCTGCGGACATATCCGCAGGTAACTCCGCCATCATGTCTGCATCAAATTCCGGGTGTCTTTTGCATGACGTGCGAGCGGTGTAACCGCGGAACAGACCCGGTCCGGGCCTACAAGTTGGCGCCCCGCCTCATAATATTCTCCGGAAATTATCGGCCGGCAGGTCTCCGGTGGCAATTAGCCCGGCGTTTAGGTTGCCCGCTCGCGCTTTGCCGGCCCCCAACGCGCGATGGCAGCCGGCAGTGGACCAGCCAGCAATTCTGCCGCTAGGGTTGGCTTCTTCCAAACTTAATCTGTCAGCGAACATTGCAACGCTAATTATCGGTCGAAAAAAAAAAAAAACACCGCGAAAGTTATTCGTTGCGCCACGACGGAAGATCACGATGAAACTCCAGAGCATGCACGCGCCACTTTCACCAGTTGCGGTGCGCGGTGGTAATTTAACGTCCAATATTTAAGCCTGTTGGACGCTCCAGGTGTCACTTGAGTTGGTGAATGGGGCGAGCGACAGAGGCGAAGCAAAACGAACGTATTGTAATGTTACTAAAGTCATCGACATAGAAAAAGAGATACCGAAGGGTGTGGTTTATTATGATCGCGTTCTTTGCAATATGGTTCGCTTTTAGGTGTTCTTATCAGGTGATGTAGCAGCCTTATTATTAAAATGCTCGAAACTAGCCACACCTTACGTTTTGTAAGTTGTCGTTGACTATATTACAGAACGTATAGCTTTTCTGGAGTTAATATACTGGCGTTTTCGTTTGTCAACTCGCTCTTTCTTTTGATCCATTGTATCGTTTGCGTTGTACAAACATGGCAGTGCCTTGAAACGATACAATTACATGCCCTTTTCAAAAGTCGATCGAGCAACATTGATGGTCGCCTTTTTTGGGGAACGAAGCACGTGATTGGACCCGAGTGCTCGCCGAACGCTGACGTCACACTCGTGTCCAATAGACGCTCAGAACACCGGGCAATGGCGGGCAGGCGTTGGCGCGCACCTGTGAAAAGGGCCTGTTGTGAAACTTGGTGTTGAATTGGCAAAGACGAAAATTTAAGGGGGACTAAATATTTTCAAAAGCACATGCTGCGAGCAAAAACAACAACAACAACGGACCGGCAAAGCTACGAGTAGAAACATTCTCTAGTCGAGTTTGCAACCTCGGTATGCAGCCTGATTGCGCAAAAGTATCGACCTGGGAGTTGCCGTAATAAAGTATTAGCTGGTTTGAGTGTTTATTTTGGGAGGAATATATTGTAAAGAACATCGATTACGTACACCAAATATGGAAGAAAAAAAAAGATCAGATGTAGACCAACCATAACGTGCTATTTTTTGCAGTTAGAGACAACAAAAGGAGAAAAGAATTTGGAATCAACGCCACGCGGTATAAAATTATGTTATTTCCAAAAGTATGACCATTCATTATATATATAAGCCGCGCTCCTGAATTCAATTTGCTGAGTTTTGGGCCTATGGTATGCAGCATAACTGTGGCTGCATACCATAGGCATGCAGCCACAGTTGTGCCCAGCTAAAGAGCCTGAGGAAATATTAACGCAGGAAACGTACTAAAGAGTGATAACACTAGGGCATAATTATGTTAACCGAAGTCTTAAAATAGAAGCAATTGGATATGAAGACGATCATCTCGACATTAGTGGAAAAGCGAGTTGGAGCGCACAGAAAAAAGACAAATATACTGCAGGAACAGGCTTAGCATTTGCTTATGTCATGCGTGATTGTCGCTGCATTTCTGGACACCACATGTTCTTCAGTGCTTTCGAAGCAAACGAAAGTCATGGTTTTTATTTTTGTGTTTACTTCAGACTACGCCCTCACAATTGAGTTTATTATTGGGGGCGAGCCAAACATGTTTTTCATCGATATTTGAGACCGTTTTACCTTCAAAGGTTTCCTTTTCATTTTCCGTTAATTCGAAACTCTGAGTTTTTTTTCCACGTCCGCCAACATGAAAAAACAAAAAAAAAAGAAGAGAAAATTAGAAATGAAGAAAGAAAACATTCCATGAAGAATAAAAGCTCGGTGAATAGAAGACATCATATAAATATAACTATTATAAAACAAACTTCCTAAAAAATATGCACTCTGTTAAAGCAAAAACAAAAAGTCCATGCGACGTAATACGCTCAGGTTACATAAGCTCGCTTTTGAACAGAGTCCTGACGGATGGCGTATTCATGGCATTCACGATATTCATGGCAATGATGTAACGGTGATCGATCCTTAAGCAATACGAGTCGCTGGGGTGCTTAGGAGCGGCCGATAGCAGCGCTAAAATGACGGTGCTCAAGGAAGCAATAACACAAAAGCGCGCATATTTTCGTATGATAAAAGAGCCGATGCAGATCATCAGGGTTCGTAAAAACAGGTAAAAATCCCGTCCATAAACGTTTACAAAATAAAAGAGCATTCGTACGAAACCTAATACCTTCTAAATTTTTTTTATTGGCGTGAATCTTTTTTTTTTTGTTCTAAGCTCGCGTTTTAAAGGGGCGATGCAACAATTTTTGTACTTTGCGCAAATACCGCTTAGAACGGATCCCTGACGTTGATGACCTATGAAACACGCGTTCGTTTTTCACCCCACGCAATAGAAGTCCCAGAAACAAATTAAAGAAAAACGAGCAGCGTTCACCCCCTCAACTCGCAGCCAGAACAAGCAGCCACGTGACCTGGAATGGATTATATGCCGCCAATGTTGATCATAGCCACGCGCTGGGGTTGGCAAAGCACAGGACACGCGCTGAGTTCCAGATATTGTTATGGCTCGGCTATTGTCGTCGTTGAAGCGATTGGACACGGGCCACTACCCGAATGCTTCTCGAGCTAGTAATTATCACGAGCCCAAATCGAGCGCCCACGCAATGCTCGGGTCCAATCTATGAACCGCATTCAAATATCGTCACTGGGGTGTACTGCGATCCCCACGTTACGTCATCAAATTTTGCAAAAGAGAGATTGAATGAAAATGATCGCTTTTGTCCTTGAAATTACACCGCAACAAAGGAGTTTCTTGGCCAGTGGTGTTGCGTGCGAGTATCCTTGAGTCCCACCAGTGCCAGTAAGCTCGTGTAAAGTGAAAAACATTCCAACTGAATATCGTTGCACAGCTCCTTTAAGGTTGCTTAGTTGCTATTTTATTTTGGGAGCGTGTGTGCACATTTAGTGCTTCTTTCGCAGCATAGTAATGTACCGATATGGGTGTGCACCAAACAGAGGAACAGTCTAGCTCAACTTCCGCTAAGTACTGTGTATCAGGTTGTGAAAGAGGTACCCCGTGCACGAAAGTGTCGTGTTCGTGTTGCCGCTGAACTTTTGGAAGTTGGATCCTAGAACGATACTTAGGATACCTCCACACATCGAATTCATGGAATTGGTAAAAAGACAATTCACTCAATGTGTACCTAGTGCGCTACTTTTATCAGCCAAAATGTACGGTTAAAGTATAATTTGAGCGACCTTTTCATATTTCAAGTATGCTTTGACTATACGCTGCATTTTAGAAGTGCAGACAGCAGGTGTAATTGATGTGAACGCAAAACCTGACAACTTAGCATACTCTATACACGTTTTTTGCTTCAGCCCAAGCTCAATTTTGAAGTTTAGAAGCTTCGCAAGTTTCTTCTTCTTTATTAGCTTTTGTGTCGCAAATCAACCTCTTAGATAAAAAAAAAGTGAAACCGTTACACACGTTTTTACATCAAATCGCTCTAATGAATCAGAAACAAAACAAAAAGTAGTAAAAAGTTCGTCTTTTAAATGAATTAAAACAAAGTAAAACAAAAAGAACTAAAATATCGCTCCTGCATTCTACGCAACATTCAGTCGCGAAATCGATCAGTGAGACCCTAAACAGGACACGCGGAAACTAATGGCTTGTTCCCACACTCGATCGATTGATTGACATATTTTATTTTTACACAAATTGTCAGGGAGGTTAAGACACAACCGTTTTTTAAGTCGCTCGCGACTTGTTACGACTGTCCTGGTAGCAGCAGCTCGGGCCGGTTGCAACAAGTCGCAACAGGTCGTGCTATGCGGAGAAGAAAGTCGTCTGCTTCTGGCGTAGCAGTTGCGGTGACGTCAGAACGACGCCGAGCTCTGATTGGTTGAAAAGATAGTGGGTAGATCCTCAATGCTAGATGCCTTAAGGACTATACACAGTGTTTTTTTTTGGTTTCTTTTTCCATCAGCCAATGACAGCTCGGCGTTCTGACGTTATCGCAACCCGTGTGCTAAAAGCAGACGAACTTACGTTCCGCATAGGTTGGCACACGGTCCTAAGGGGTGGCAAGTGGGCGAAGGGCCTTAAGCCTCGTCTGTTGTATGCTCCGTATACATTGAGGGAGAGCGTGCGGGGCTGTCAGCGGGTAGACGCGAAGCTAACTGCCATTGCCTCCACTCACTCCTCGAATGCGTTCGAACGAGAACGCCGGACGTCAGATGCCGGCGTTCGCCGTTCGAACGCATTCGAAGAGTGTGTAGAGTGTAGACAAAGGCAGCGTCCGTCCACTAATCATTCCAACCTGTGCATGCTCGGTGTTCCCACGTCCCCCGCCGCTCTCTCGTCCCCTCCCTCCCCTCAATTCCGTATAAAAGTAGACCGGCAACAACCTGTTTTATTTTGTGTGTGTTTTTTTTCGATATCGATCCGTTCTTCGAAGTTAGGTAATCCGAACGTCGAAATAGCGCGCTTCGCGAAACTCCCGTCTTTTTTTTTTTTCGGCCTATCTAGGCATGGAACTGAAATATTTTGTAATCTAAACTCAAAATTACAGAAGGGGAAAAAACGTAACAACGACTGATGTTGCTT
>JAZHYW010048419.1:0-18220 GCA_037355805.1 Ixodes ricinus
GTCACCCATTAATTGATCCCTAACGTGTAATAGGCCTTAATTGGTTATGTATTCTTCAGTGACAAAAAAAGCGTTTGCATGTGACTGGCTAAGTATCGGAGCCTATAATAACTATCGCTCTTTTTATTGGTTGACCCGATAATAAGAGTGATTAATGACTGATGTTTATTGGTGAGCGCAGTTTTGATTCGGGAATCACCCACTTGCAAAGATACAGCAAAAAGGCGCTTTTGCTCTACGCACAACATTTCCTTTGTAGCCACTGCAAAGTGCGTGTAGACGTCATCTCGAACAAGATTGTCAAGAAAGGGCACGTGGCTTCACCGCAGAACGTCTTATTCACCTACGTTGGCGACTTGACCTCCAGAAAAATCTAAACAACTTATTGTCATCCAGAATTCTGTTGCCCTGCATCGTAATTTTTGTTTTCGCTACCTCGGTCAACTATTTGCATTTAGACGCATATACGGTGCGACAGGACCAGCAAATATATTTTCTTTATTCATCGTGACGTCCTCCAGCGCGGATTGCCGCGGGTGTCCGCCTTGAAGACCGCTATCGGGGGCCGAGCAAGTCCCGTGCCAGGAGGCGAAATTACTTTGGGCGCTCCCCCGCCGCGTTAAGTGTCACGTAATTGCGCGCCGTAATTCGATCGAGATCCTTCTTTATTTCGGGCGCTCATCCGTTCAACGCCGACTCCGTCTCGTGGCGTTGGGCCGTTCCCCAAGAGCGCTCTATTTGATTGTAGCCTTATTTACAGCCCGGACCGGCAGCTCCCCCAAGAACGGGCACCTTATATTTTCTTTCCTATTCGGGCACGTGCTCGGGACTAACAAATCAGTTTCGGAATTCCCACGACGCCCCAGAAAAAGTGGCGACGTGGCATGGGGAGAAAGGGGACGGGGCGGAGAAGGACAGCGGGCTTCGTCGCTGGAACCACAGAGTACTGGCTTCTTTGTTGGCGTTGGGGCAGCATCGCCCCTTCGCCCTTTCGTCCCTGCCTTCCCCCGACGCCCCAGAGGCTCCAGAAAGCCCCCCCCTAGCCGTCTAGTGTCAACATGCTCCCCGAGTCGGCGGCGAGCGCTAGTGAAGACGGAACGAGTGCTGAACCAACCGGACATCAGCCTTGAGCCACGTGACTTGCTTGGTCCACGTCCAAGTATCCAGAGAGCATTGACGCGGTCCGGTGCCGGTAGTTGATTGGTTTAGACGACTGAAAGTTTTCAGCGAACCGCCATCCTCACTGGTGGATGCGGTGCAGACTCGGACACAGTGAGCACCCTGTTTCCCTCACAGACGTAATGAGCAGAGGAAACAATTGGTTCTTCTGCTTTATTTCTAGACTGTATTTTTCTTCTACCGCGTTATCCCCCCTATGGCTGCCTGTGTGCTTTCTGCATCCGAAATTGCGTGGCCGCTGAATCCCGGGGCGGTTTTGTCGAGGGCGGACGTCCAGACACGCATAGCCCATTCTGACGAAGGGAACCGCCCACACCGAGTGAAACAGCTCCTCCCTTTTTCGTCATCAATGGGCCCCGTGATCCCCCTGAACCGTTCCGCGGCTTATAAAAGGACTGGGCCGGAGCTGGAGCTCTTAAACCCCGACGGAAGTACTGCGCTTATCCACGCGGACTGAATTTCATCGAGACACCTGACAATTTCAAGGTGAGTGAGGCATGTCAAGCTCCCATTCTGTAATTATTCGCATAGAAACTACCGTAAATGTTTTAACGAGGTGCCATATCTGTGTGCCTACTGTGCAAATATTACTATAAAAAGTAGTATATCATCCGTGTTTCACAATGATTACAATACAGGTGAGGAAGACTTCGAGTTCAACGTCTTAAAATGACTAGGAATTAACCATTTTGTTCTTTAGATACGAGTATAGAAGCCACGATTTTGTGTAATTGTGGATAGGAGGAAAGGAGTCACCTTAAGTGGAAAAAGGACCTGAACAATACCTTGTACATACCATACTTTGTTTAGACGTTTTTCATGAAAGCAGCGGGAATAACCTCTATTGCATAAGAAGACGTTCGTCCGGGCAAAGCAGAGGTGCGCCTCTAAACAGTGCTATCAAAATAAAGCTTATTAACTTACACCTTTATAAAACTAAAAATCACGACTGTCTCCCATGGTTGTCATTAATTGCCTAAAACAAGATAATTTGTCGACGAGAGGAATTCACTCAAAAATAAACGATATTAAAAAAAACTGCTTGCGTCGGTCGAGATAGTAGCACATGTTCACTATTTGCAGTTTGCGGGTTTCATCGTGTAGAAAAGATTGTAGTTCTGCTAAAGAAGTGTACTTTCTTGTTCCTCAGATATCCGCAAAATGAATTCCTGGAAAGCCTTCTTCATGTTTGGCACGCTTTTGGTGATGGCGGTCATGATGAACATGGCATGCGCAGCCTACAGGAAGCCACCTTTCAACGGCAGCATATTCGGCAAGAGGTCCAGGGTGAGCATTTTATATAGTTGTGTTATTTTCTTATAGTTGGCTCAACTAGATTACTAAACGTAAGTCCATTAGCTTGTAGCAGGTATAGTTATCCTATTAGACGAGATACTGAAGGTAAGTTGAAAATGTTGAATTGAAAGAAGATGGCTCGATTTTAATAGTTTTTGATAACCTTTCTTACTCGAAGCAAAAGTGAGAAGACAAATTCAGGAAATAAGATGAAAATACATCGAGAGTCTTGGTCATAGCCTTTCTGCCAGATTGATAGGCTTTGAAATTGCCAACACTGCTCCAGAGCGCCGACCGTGGACGCACAACTCAGCCTTTGTTAAAGCCACAACATCCGCAGAGAGGTACAAAAGATGCT
Organism: Ixodes ricinus; assembly: GCA_037355805.1. Classification (NCBI taxonomy): domain Eukaryota; kingdom Metazoa; phylum Arthropoda; class Arachnida; order Ixodida; family Ixodidae; genus Ixodes; species Ixodes ricinus. The sequence continues at coordinate 2,834 of JAZHYW010048419.1, forward strand.
CCACTTAAAGCGAGAGTACCTTTAATTGTTAGAATGAAGAGAATGAACCAAAATAATGCAATTGTTAGTTATAACTTCAATATCTAATCACGAATCATGCCTGCTGTATCCAGATATTTCAGAATTTGTGCCTTCATTAAGTTATTCGAGTGCCTACTAAGACTAACAAATAACTATTGCTTTAAACAGCCGATATCAAATTAACAGTAAGATTTCGGTAGTGTTTTTAAATAATTAAACAACTGACTCCTCTCATACAACTAAGCTCTCGTGTTAAATTATTAATGAAGTAGGTGATAAAAGGATTTGGTCTGTTTGCCGTAAACTCTGCTGTAACTTCGGTAGATATCCAGTTCCACGAGGGTGCTGTTTGTTCGTACCGACAAATCCTACAGCACGTAGATTGTGTCCTTGTTCTGTGGTCGATTGTTCCTCAGTGTTCTTGTCCACGTGAAAACCCCTTATTTGACGTCGGAAGCTTTGGCGAAACCGGGTTACATAGGGAGCCAAAAAACATAGTTTCTGTGAAAAACATTGAGAGGTTATATTTCAAAAGCTATTGGTAAAATTTAAGTGAGACGTTACTTTGTAATACAGGTACTTTACCTTGAGGTAACCATCAAAGTTCACGGGTAGTAGGGGTCAAGGGACAAAGATAAAAGGTCGCTTGCATTTTCGTACATAGACTCAAAGAATACAAAACATTTGGTGGGCGAACGTACGTTCTTTCGTTGTGCGTTCCCTCAAAAGAAGGGCAGGGTAGATGTACGAAAGATGCCTAATACTTTAGGCAAAATGTTCGCACTTTTGTTTTAATTATATTAGGGCCGAGATAGGGTCGAGAGATTCTGTCGATACACTTTTGGGCAGCAGTGAGTAAAAGGCTGTCGTTCACAGGGATCGCTATGAATTTAGTGCAGTTGCAAGCTGATGCCCTAATTTTGTCAGATATTTATCCTAAAGTACCTCAAGATTTAGGATAGTCGTCACGACAACTTTTATACCTTTTGCTATTTTTTCTCGGAAGATACCACTTTTTTCCTTTTAAATAATGTCTAATGTCATGAATATTCTCTGGGCATGGTAAGGTTGTCGCGCCTTTGCGGACTCACATTCTACCAATTTTTGTTTATTTTTGGGCCTAACCTTACATTTTGGTTAGTCTATAGTAAAATTTATATTCGTTTCTAAAACTTGTGTGTATCAGGCAGCATACACACAGGAAAAAATCGTCGTCATATAATGGAAATCCATGGCTGAAAATAAGCGTTGACGTCGTAAGAAGCAGACTGCGCGTGAGCATGAGCCGTGGAATGATCCCCTTCTACGCCGCATTTAAGCATAAAAACCAATCCCTGTTAATTCAAGAATGACTACCTCACTTCAGTGCTTTAAATTCGCGCTGCAAGTAATACAGGGAGATGCCGGAAATTCGTAGTATATACGCAATTCTTGATGAATGAAAAACCATACATACTCAATGGGCTCTCAAAACTATGAAGATGATTCTCTTGTGTGGTATCTCCCAATATACAGAAATTAGAATCGGGCAGCGAACATGTGAAAAAAAAGATCGTAAATCAAATCCTTAGCTTACTCGTTGAATAATCTTTCTTTTTTTCGATTGGAAAAAGGATAAAGTGACCTTCTAATAGTCGCGCATAAGAACTTTAGTAAAGGTACCATATTAAGTTCGAGAAGAAACTCGTTTATGTATAAAGAAATCCCTTGGTCTGAGCTGGAAAAAAAAAGAAAAAACATTCTACTGAAAACATTCCACTGAAAACAAAAACGACTTCCCAGGTAGCACAGTTTGATGAGCCAAAGTATGATATTAGTCTGGGAATTTAAAGCACTAAAAAAACCGAACAAGCCGAGGCAGTGCCAACTTGACCCTTTTTTGCCGAAGTCTGGGCATCTTGGCCCAGGCACGTAGCCAGGATTTTGTTCTGCTTTGTTCTGGTTTGTTTGTTAGTTAAACCAGGTCCCAGCAAAATTGAAGATTTCGGGGAGGAACCCGCGCCCCATGCCCCCTCCCCCCCCCGCCCCCTGGCTATGTGCCTGGCTATGTGCCTGCCTTGGCCCCAGTTCCCAAAACGAGTACCAAAGTTAAGACTTCCTGCAGGTAGTATGGCTGTCATCTGGCATCTTTGGGCCTAAATCGCCAAACAAGAGTTATTCTTCACTTCCGGTTGTTCGGTTTCCATGTTGCAGCTTTGGCGTAAAATGTTAAACAAGTGCGATATTATGAACGTAGGAAGCTTCTGAACGGGACATGACGCCGTCAAAGGTGAAGCCAGAGTATGAAGGACACGCCCCCAACGATGACCAATACCACAGCTCTTTTGGTCATCGTAGGGGGCGTGTCCCTCCACACTTCTGGCTTCACCTCTGATGGCGTCATGTCACTCCTAGAAGCTTCCTACCTCCATTTGCCAGATTTAAGCTTCAGTGCTGGTTTTTAGGCTTGTACGTGGCTCTCTGGCCACGTACACCTGACACTTTGGCAATTATGTGGCGAGCCAGAAAAAGCCATTCAAGCACGAAAAAAGTACTTTGACACTGATTAACGCCTTGGAGTCAAACCGTATTAGGCCCATGTTAGGCCCCTAGGTTTGCCAAGCTTATGCAAAGTTAGGCGTTTCTCAGGCGTGCTACCTGGTTTCGCACAGATATTCAAATAAACATTTTCTTTTTCGAAGACCATACATAATGACACTTCTATCAATGTAATACTACGATAAAAAAAATTGCAGTTGGGCAAATTGTTAGATTCGAAAAGCGCAAAAAAAAGGACAACTGGAAGAATTGGTCGAAAAGATGCGCTACTGTCAACTGAACTTCTATTTGGAAAAATAACATATACAAACTCCCAAGCGGAGCATGAGCTCACAATCAAACGACTCGCGTAATGAATTCAAACTTCTTATGTGATCAAAGGAGGGATCAATACGCTGATACATGCATTATATCTCTTCACGCTGATTTTAAGAGCCTCAAAGTTTTGTCTTTCTGTTTTTGTTTCATAGCTTCCCAATATTTGCGTTCATCTAATACAAAAGAAGATGGGCAGAGGGGCGCAAATTTTCGGGAAAGTATAAAACAAAAACAAAAAGAGAAATCTTCGAGGCTTTTAAAATCAGGGTGAAGGGCGAAGAATCATGTATCAGCACATCGTGAATCCTTTTATCAAATAACAAATTTGAATTCCTCTCGCGAGAAGTTTTATTAGTGAGCGAATGGTTCCCATGGGAGAGTGTATATGCTCGTATTTTCCGAATAAAACTTTGGTTGACAGTAGCGCATAGTTTTGTGAAATTCTTTCCTTTTCTCAAATTTGCTTGGCGATTTGTAATGTAATACTGTTATTTCGTTCATGTTATATGTCGTTCCGCGCCTCCTTAACATTAACGTCAAAATAAGAACGAAGTAATAAAACCTCGGGAAGACAAATTAAAGATACTATTTTTCATTTTATTCAGAAACAAAATGTGTACTTAGTTCGGCGTGAGCGCGATGAAGTTAAATAAAAACAGTAAAGAATAAATAAAAACAGAAAGAATAAACATAAAGACAGACAGAACAGTACCTCTTTCGGTGCTGTTCTGTCCGTCCCTATGTTTATTCTTTCTGTTTTTATTTATCCTTTCTGTTTTTATTTAACTTTTCGTACTTTCTGCTCACTTTATGAAGGCCGTTGTATTCGGCAAAAGGAATCTGATGAAAAACTCACCATCCTCGGCGTCACACCTTCCGCCGTTGACGTTTCAGTCGTGCCCGATGGTACGTATATTCGCGATTTAAGTATCCAAGAGTATTTTATGAAACTCGAAAGTCGCCTGAAAGCACTATTTTTCTACCTCGAACTCTGTCTCGAAAGCTTGTTTCCATTTCGAATGTAGTTGAACTTCTTCCTTCATCTTGTTGCTTATTCATTGAGCATGCAGCGTATACCGGAAAACATCTTTTTTTCTTTGCGCAATGACCCAAGAATATACCAATTCTCTTGGGTAGTCTGCTTTCTGCATAATTTTGGCGATGATGAAGCGTTACAGATTTTCTTTTGTTGCTGTCATAACGCTTGCACCAACGGCCTGGCACCATCTTTTAAGCATATTTGGGATGCATGGTTCACGCTAGCCACACTCTAGAACAGATGGGAAAATGTGAGGTCACTGCACTCAAGTTAGCGCAAAAAGTAGAGAGGCACGATTCACGAGGCCAAATGGTTCGCAATTTTTAAGACCGAGAATGTGAGAACAAGACTCCTTAATTTTAAATCACTTGTCAAGCCTTTCCTTCCGCTGGATCCTTATGCTTCTCACAACCACTTTCGGCATTGGAGTTAACACCATCATTTGCGTCTTCTTCAGTGGTTACCTTGTTTATCGTGTTCACTGGTTGTTTCGGACATCAACCCAAACAATTAACCTAACGGCGGCATTTTCGGCATTTTTTTCCACCGCTGAACAGCTCGCTCCTTTGGAAACAAAGTTAAACTTTAAAACCTACCTCGCTTTTGTTGTATTGGAACTGGCGCCGTTGAATGCCTCTTAATTGTTTCGTTTATACGACGTTCTCAAGCTTCTCCCTAACATTGCTTCGCTTCGCTGCTAGTTTGCCCGTTTTGAAGATTTCCACTGCTCTTGCAAGCGATAACTCTCTTCTGGCAAGAGCATTCGCAGAAGTTTCCAGTTTGCACTTGCGTGCACGATCCCGTCTCTGAACACCCAGTTGGTCAACTACTGCATTCGCAGGTCTTGGACTTTACCAACGAGTCTTGGTAGAGTTGCAAAAACGTAACATCAACTTGGTTTAGCCTCCTGAATATGTAACACTGAAAAGATCAATTATTCTTGGGAGAGCACTGCATTTAGAACTTCTCTATGAGGGCCGGGTAGGTTTGCTCTCCTTTCACGTTAAATGTGTCGTAGGCTTCCATGGCCTGTTCTCCGGCGACATGCAGCAGCAACAGAACCTTATGTTTGTTCTTCCTTTTGCAGGCCGTTTCCGTTGCCGCCATAATTTTCAACCGTTGTTTTAAACGTCTACAGCTGTCAACGACGTTTCCTGTAAACTGGTACTGCTCCGATGCTTTCTGACCCGAATTTTAGAGACAGTTTTTTATAATTAAGCAGCACCATACGCTCGAAGTAATTCATTTTGAAATCATATGAGAGAAACTCGCGCACATCAGGTGTATTCATGGACAACTTCGAAGCCTCTGGCTACACTAACGGTACGACGTGGTTATAAAAACTAAAACGCTACGGCCTTTGTGGGAACTGTTTTCTTTCTTATAATCCCATCTTCAATGTCACCATCGACGTGCAATGGTTAATAGTTATGAATTCAAACTCAAATTTATCCTTGGTTGCCTGTCAGAAGGAAGTATGCCGTTCGATTTAACTTATATAACATATCTGTTGCAAATGTTAATAGTGAAACAAGCTTGGGATATACTCTGATGATATGTTTCCTTGCAAACACAAAGGTTGTACGTGGCTTTTCAAAGGGCATGCTTGCGGCACCGCCAACATTTTATTCATAAATGCTACGAAAACATAAGTCTATTTGTTTCTGCCGGAAAAAGTTAATCTTAGGCACAGATTTATTATGAACATTTGATCTACTAATATAGAACTCGTCGGTATAATCTTTCATCATAAATGTTTATTCGAGGGGTGTTCATAAAGTTCGTATTATCGGCACGAAAAACTGGAAAGAAAAAACTTAACAAAACAATCATCAATATGAGCGCGCGTCCCTCTAGTTTCCGCACAGTATAAACATCACATGCTATAGTAGCGCTTAACGCCGCTAGGGTGTCGAAACAAAAATGGCACTGCCCGTTGGCGCCAAGCACATGCAGTGATCGTTTTTTTTCATTTGAAGGGAAGCAATGCCACGGATATTCATTCCAATTTGTGAGCGTTGTTCGGGGATAACGCCCCAGTTTATGACACTTCGGTTAAATGGCGCAGCCGCTTCCAGTGCGGCCAAATATGAGGAAAGCATTTCAATGACGACGACCAAGTGATTGCTGAAGTGGAGCGATTTCTGAACACTGAAAACGAGGAGTTCTTTAACAATGGCCTCCGGCATGTGGTCCATCGCTGGAAAAAGTGGGAATAGCTTTTGGTGGCGAACATATAGAGAAAGTCTTAACTCCTACTCGAGCTTGATTGCTGAATCTCTATTCCTTCGGGACAATGATACGAACTTTATGGACGCCCCTCGTAGTTTACTGCACTTCATCTCAAGAGAAAGGCTAAGTTTATTACCCCAAACATTATGTATAGTGGTTAATGAGAAGTCATAAGGCTTTGGCAGGTGTTTCACTGGAAGGTTTAGTATAGTACTTGTATATTAAACTCAATCTATAAGTCTCCGAGGAAGCTAGCTTTCACGGTGAAACGTGGGCTACCAGACCTATGCCTCAAAAGGTTCGTAGTTAAGGTTCTTTCTACTGGGTGAAACAAGGAGACGGCAGGCTCTTTAAATCGACTGGAAAATTCGGTTTCTTAACCTATCGCGCTACGACTTTGTGCAGCGTTGCCCCCAGATGGTGCATTTTTTCGTAAAATTTGCAAAGAACGAACTTACCTGAGGAAAAAGTAAAGAAAGAAAAAGGCTTAGCTCCTATGGAAACGCAGCGACACCACCGGTCTTCAAACAACACGGCGCCGTTTCGCACGGGAGACAAGAGATGGCGCAACGAACGCCGCCAACGAACGAGCATACGGCGCCGAGAGCCGGCACTTTAGCAGACGATCCTTTCGACTCAAAAGCGGCTAGCGTTCCGCAGGCGGCGACAGACGCAGAAACAAAAACAGGCGCGGTAACAACAAGGAACTGCAGTTGCTTGTCTGCTAAACACGCCGGCACTCGGCGTCGTCTGCTCGTTCGTTGGCGGCAGTTGGCGTCGCGACCTCTTGCGCCATCTCTTGTCTCCCGTGCGAAACGGCGCCGTGTTGTTTGAAGACCGGTGGCGTCGCTGCGTTTCCATAGGAGCTAAGCCTTTTTCTTTCTTTACTTTTTCCTCAGGTAAGTTCGTTCTTTGCAAATTTTACGAAAAAATGCACCATCTGGGGGCAACGCTGCACAAAGTCGTAGCGCGATAGGTTAAGAAACCGAATTTTCCGGTCGATTTAAAGAGCCTGCCGTCTCCTTGTTTCACCCTGTATAAGCCTGACTACCTTGGGGATTTGATTCTAACGTGCCTCTTTGAGGACCTTACTTTTGGCAGCGACTGAAATCTCAACAAGACCTTTAGCATTAATCTGTTGGCGTTTCTTTTTGCCGGCGTCTTTTTCAGCAGACCTGAACAACGCAGATGTGAAATACGCAATGTGTGAAGCCGTCTGGGATACGTGTACGCAGTGGTTTCCCATCACCCAGGATGGCGTAGCAGTAGCGACAAATAAAGACGTATGTATTCTTATGCCGTTCTCCCTTTCCAAATGTGGTATGTCATGCGTGTACACTTTCTGGAGCTCCTGCATGTTCACTAACACGTGATGCGCTCGGAGTCCCAATTATTGTTGTTCTTAAACAGCTTAGCCAACGCAAAGGATGTCCTCTATCATATCTCTGTTTCGCCATCCGGTATCGGTGGTAAAACTTTGGGACCTCTTTGTTACTGAGATGTTATGACCACAGGGGTGCAGTTCGGCTCTCCAATTTCATCTGTTGAACTGTGATGTCGCTGCTCTGTTGTAGGTCGCTCTCCAGTTTTGACTTTTCACGACATTTTAGTGATCATCCCAGATAGCACATGAAATGGGGCCCACGTGGGCCTCACGGGGGCAAAGTGGTCTTGGGCAGCCCCTGCAATACCCCATACATACATCTTGGGGCCCCGCGGACTCCAAGTTGATGCAACGTGGCCATGCCCAATTCGGACTTCCTATGCAATACTGCCGCGAGTTCACCTTTGCTATGCGAGGGCAAAGTTAGCGTAGATGTGGGCAAAGCCAGGGCATGCCGACATGGGCTTTCGGCGCGGTACTCCCGTGGATCCCACTTTGGCTACGCGTAGGATTGTCTAACTTAAGCTACCCGCGCATGCCCCTGTCGGTCCTATCTCGACCCTCCAGGGACAAAGTTAGCACTGAGGTCGGCTCCAGGAGAGCACCGCGTGGGAATCTACAACTTGGGCAGGCTTCACAATGCCCCGTGAGTCCTACCTCGGCTATGCAGGGGCAGAGTTAGCAAAGGTGGGTTCCACGTGGGTGACGCGTGGGCATGCTCAACTCGGACTGCTTGTCCAACTTCCAAAATTACATGAATTTCCGCTGATATTAAAAGTATTTTGTGCGCGTTCGGGAAATTCAACATAAAGAATCGGTTTAATGTGATACTAAATCACTGAGAATTTTACTGTAAGGCATGCGTGAAAAAGTTTAAGCTTTCAAAGCTTTATTCTTAACATTTTTTCGGCGTGTATGAAGAGAAAGCCGTTTTAGGTTGTGGGCGACCTGGCGATCCACAGCCTTCGACCAGGTTACCCACATGTTAAATCGTCTCCCGGGATTGCTACCACGAGGTGGCGAAGCGCAATCGGTCACGCGAGCGGCGTTCCGCCGCTTTCTAAAGGACGCCGCGCATACATCTGCGCCGGCCTTTTATCGGTGACGGAGCCCCGCTCGCGTGGCCAAAAACTCTTCGCCACCTCGCGGTAAAAATATAAACAGACGATTTAACATGCGGGAAACCCGGTCAAAGGCTGTGGATCAATAGGTTACCCCCAATTTTGGGAGGAAACTTTTACTAAGTATATTGAGTTTGAGGTTGAATTCTAAACATGCTTATTTAAATGCCATTATCTGTTCACAAATGTTGTTCATGTAGCCGGCTCAAACTGGTTATAAATCCCGATTACCCGACTAACAAAAACATTATTGAAATAAGAAGAGCTTTGTTTTATTTTCTCACACTTGAACTGCCCAATTTTCGGTTTTGTTGCTCGCGACGTTCTATATATCTTTCAAAGTATAGAAATTTATGTAATGATCAAAATTGTGATACTTTTTCAGCAGGCCCGCGAGGAAAGTGTGGCAGGCACATTTGAGGATGAGCTGCAATACCCTACATCTTAAGAGAATGATCAAATTACTTCGAATGGGATGAGGTTCCCGGAGGAACCTCATGTTTGCTTCCCACGTAGGCCCACTGTGGTCCCATGAGGGAAGCCTTTGTGGGCTACGCACCCTAGGCTCCCCCTGGGCCCTACGATGGGAGCCCATGTGGGATGCCACTGTAGACAGACCCACTGTGGGTCTTATGAAGGGAGCCAACCTGGGCAGTCCAAGTATGCCCCCTGAGGGTCCCCCGAGGCAGCCCAGGTGGACTCTCCACGTGGGACCCACTAGGTCCCCTTTCAGAATCCAGTTTGCGTTACCTGTGATGTGTTGGGACGCTGCGATGACAGCGACTTTTGCGTACGCTGACTTCTAAGACCAACCTCCAGGATCGCGACATCGATAGCATGACACGGCCGCCCTTGCGACGTAATTCTTTGCCGCTCCGGGACTACTTTCGCTTCATGGCAGGCGTAGGATGCTAAGCACACTGGACAAAGATGCTCTCCAGGCACCATTGTTGAACTGACTATGGTGCTTTCGCCCTGCTTACGATTGAAAAAAACTATTTTTGGCCCATCATGTGCAGAGAGATATAATACGGGGAATTTTTCGGCAAGAAGACGGAATAAATGTCGTGGCATGGGGATGGAATTGTTCGAATAATCTTTTATTTTTCTATGTCTCAGGACTCTAGATTACGATGTATACTAACCAGCTGTTTTGCATACATTCGCTCGCTGAATAATCTTGCCTTTATTATATATTGCCTGCTGTGTACATCTTCAGCTTGTGCTAAGAACACTGGTATTGCTGATATTGCTAGGGCATTGCGCGGCAGTATTGGTGCAGGAACTAGAGAAAGTGTAATCAGACGAAATGGAACAAACGGACCTCAATAGCAACCTATAAGTCCATAAACGGTACTACTAAACGCACGTTTTCTTTTTCAGGGAATAGGGCCACATGTTTGACGTAGAAACATCTCCACTCTTCCCTGACTCCCAGTAGACTCCCCGGAGACGATCGCTCCGTGGCCTCGCGAACCCGCACAGCTCTTCTTGAGAAGCAAGACTTCTCCCTGGAGGCACCTCCATGTCAACAAAACTAGTTAGAATGTAGAGCCAAGGAAATAAAACAAAAACGCAATTAATGTGTCTCATGATGGTATATTTCAGCTTAGGTGGGCCGCCAATTCTTCCAGCTTGAAAATTGATTCTTAAGGCAAGGGTCTAATTTGATGGCTAATTCACGCATTCAGTTTGAGAATAGAGAGTGCAAGCCATAAACTTTATATGCGATTTGTGCGATTAATGGTAGCTAGCTGCGTTTTTAATAAATTGTATACGTCAACTGTAAATACACGCAGTTTATTTGCTGGGTTTTCCGCTTAGTTTACTTTAGCGGCATTAATTATTTAATAAGGGACAAATATCCCAAAAGTGTATAGGGCACAGGGTTCAACTACACGTTTACATTTGCAGACATCAATTTTATTGTATTCAATAACCCTTTAATTTTGTACTAAAAGGCATCTAAACATTAGGGATTATTATGACAGAACGATTGTAACTATCTTACCTTTACTCCGAACAGAACAGTATTATGATTTCTTTATAAATACTACAGAAATTTGAATCCTGCTTACAAATTTATATTTCAAGTTCAGATCACAGTCGAGAAACAGTGTTCATTATCACACAAGCGACAGCATTTGGGCGCCGTCATAGCATTTTGTTTCGATGTATAAACAAGTCCGCTTTAAACGTTTCACTTTTGAACGGAAACCACGGGGTCAGTGAGCGAAACTGGGGATGTCCTTGTCGTTATAAATTTGCGCTCAGGCACCCCAGTGAAAACAATGTTTATTTCAAAAAGTGAATCTGAAATCAGACACATTCGTAAAATTTTCACTGCAGACAGCGGTAGATTTTTGATCGGGTTATTATCCCGACGGTGACAATACAGTTTTTTTAGGAGACTTTACAATTTTGCTTTAAAAAATGCCTTGCAATCTTCACTAATGCGGCTTGTACAGGTGAGTGTTTCGGCAAGGGGGACATAAAATAGAAGGCTAATCGTCACTATAAGTCGGACAATGAAGTAAAATTTGTTAATTAACTGTTTAATCAGTCAAGATGAACAATGGTTTAAATTAGAAATTTGCTAAGCGTCATCGAAAACCACTACATAAGCAAAATATACGAAAATTGGAGGCACGTGCAAAGCGCGGGGTCCGCTAAAGCTACCGCTCGTACAACGGGCGTAATGGTGGAAGTGTGAAAACAATGATTATTGGAAACTGAAAACCTCCTGGGCGCGTTTTCGCACCATTTATAGTTTCGCGTCTGTTGCACGAATGGCCATTCTTGCAAACATTACTAAAAATAGCTGATCGATTACAATTACAATTACCCTTGGTTAAAATATATTCAACTATATCACTCGTTTACTTGAGAAAGAAAAGTAATTGGCCATTACTTCAAAGATGTAACCGTTTGTTTCCCAATTACTTAAGATTCTCTAAACGGCATATTTTTGTGGCAGTCTAGAAACAGGCCATATCTATTATTGGATTATAATCACCCAGACACCAATTACTATTCTTCTCCTTAATCCACCACTTTTAGTACACCATTCCCCTGTCGGAGGCTTGGTTAGAGAAACTTTATGGTAGAAAACTTGATAGAAAACGTCTTGCTCAGTGTGGCGCCATCTATCTTATTTAGTGGCAACTGAAGTCGTCAACCAGAACGCGGCCCCCGAGAAGGCGACCGCACCAGTCCATTCCAAGACTATCGGCCTTAATGCAGTTCACGGCCCTTACGCCCCAATTGGCCACAGAGCCACTCCCGGCCCTTCCGCCACTTTCGGCTGCATTGCGAGTATCGGCCTTAGCGGGATGCTCCCAGAAAACTTGTGGACATAAAGGGCGGCATTTTTGGAAAGGGAAAGGAAAACACGTCTTTGTATACCAACTTGGGGGTGGAAGATAAGTCACAACGGAGAAAGGAGCGACGTTCCGGGAGCACAATCGAATTTACAGTAGATAAAGGAAGCAAACACGATCTAGGCTTTGATCGCTCGAAGGAACGTTCGCACTCGCGTGTGACACGCCCTAGTAACTTTACACGGAAGAGCACGTCAGTACTTGAATTCGGAAAATACATGCATTCTTGTGGAATGCCGACCACTTATCCAGCATGTACCCTATTTCCCGGACTATATCCGCGACCAGTGCATAGTCCGCAGGGGCAAATTTGGGGTCAAAAATCAATGTTTTTGCTTAGATAGTCCGCAACCAGTACATAGTCCGAACGACGTGCATAGTCCGCACGTATAGAGCCTATTGCGAACGTAAAAATTATCATACACGTCACAACCTGACAAATGACTGCTGTAATAGCTCACCTAATATACTTCGTTATTCATAAAATCATTTACGTCTTGTCACAGTGAATGACCTAGAAATAAACAAATCCAGCCCGCAAGTGCAGATAGTCCGGACTGGGTAAAATTTAAGCTTTTATACAGGTATAGTCTCCGGACTTTTATTTACCCGGAAAATAGGTAAATAAAAAATAGTTATTTTTTTCACACCTTAGCTGTGATATTATCTGGTTTTGGTTATCTCGGGGGACACGGAATTGCAAATATAATTTAAAGAATTTTTTTATGTTGGAGGGTTGAACAGTTTAAACGGCGAATAAACATGCAACTACTACATTAACATTTTGTACTCGAGAACTCAGACTTCTCAGTGCCAGCTTGCTACCCAAGGAACCACTGCAGTCCCAATTGATCGTGATGGCCGCCATGCTGAATTTTGACGCAGCTGAGTTAACGCAAAATTGAAAATCACTATATTTGTCGACTGGAAGGCTCTAGAACTGAAGGGGCTCGGGCCATTAATTGAACCTTTTGCTTGGCTATACATCTTTGTCGTAGCAAAGCTTACACTATTTATCTTTTTTGGTCACCCAACCTATCTACGTCATATTTCAATATGGCGACCGTCAGGAGAAAACGATCGATAAAAACTGGCCAGACGCTCAGGGAGTAACAATCGCTTCAATCTTTGTTGTTCGCAAGATTTTGATCTGGTCACGTGGACGCTTCGCTGCACATTTAGTTAAAACTGCGGTTTCCTATTTAATCATAAGGTTGGAAACCGAGGGGGCTTGAAAATAGTAATGGCTGCAAGTAATTATATTACTTCTAAAAGTAATCAATCACTCTTGCGATTACTATCTAATAAAACTAACCAAATCCTTACAAAATTACTGGTAATTATAATCGATTCCAAGTAATTTGATTACTTGAATTGAGTACCGTTCCAGTCTGTTGGAGCATACCACCGCGCTTCCCAGGCAGATCAAACCTTTCTAAAAAAAGATTAGTTAGTGGTTTTTAATTATGCTTAGAAAGTTTACGATTAGAAGCATATTTATCTTCAATAATTAAAAGTTGATTAACATGGCTTAGGTAATTAACCGAATTATCTTCGCGATTATCCCTTATATTACGTCCCCACATCGCACAACTCACCCACAAAGACCGCTCAATGTACCTTTCGCCGTTTTTCAAAACAAATTTCTAAAACTTTAAAGGAACACTAGACCTAGAAAACAATTTTTTTCCTTAGGTGGTTAGGACAGGCATGTCTCATAACGAATGGTAGTCGAAAAAAACGTTTTTGCCTAATATTTAGGCTGCAATACGAACGTTTCGATTCGTGGGCGAAACCGAAATAGCACCTCTGTGGGATGATGATGATCACGTTTGTCTCCACGTAGTGTGTGCTCCGAGGTCAGCGAGCTCAGAGCACACACTAGTTGGGTGAAAACGCTGTCATCATGATTCCACAGGGCTACAATTTCGGATTCGCCTTCAAATGGAAAAATTCGTATTGTGACGTAAATATCGGGCAGACAGATTTTGTTGTTCAACGAACATTCATTTTGAGAGATGCCTAACCTAAACGGAGAGAAAAATAATATTTTTTCCGAAATGCAGGTTTAAAAAAAAAGCTCTTTATATTTTACGATACGTTTTGCACGATACGTTTCATCTTAAAAGGGTTTCAACGTCAGCGCTCTGTCTGCGTGCATCTACAAGATCTTCGTCCGTCTTCGCGCTGTGTTTTTATTTTCACAATGCAGAACCGACTCGCCCGAGTTTCAACGATACTACAAGAAGGTCTTCGTCAGCTGCAAGTTTGGTGCGGTGGAGGATTTTGTTCGAAACCAGAGCCACCGTCCCCGGCAGTATAACTGAGGAGCGATTGCGACGCTAGCCGATAAGAAGGCCAAAGAGCTGAATGGCATGAACATAATAGGCCATGGCGTATGTTTCTTAAGCTGTCAGTGGCTGCACGTTCTCAGACGTACATAAATATGTATATTTCGCTTCGCCTTAAATCCTACCGGAGCCGATGCAACGACCTAACGGGGCCGATGATGCACCACCAAAAGTTCATCGTCATGTGGCTCATCGTCTTTCTTTGTCAGCTTGTCAGCCCGCAAAACCGATAGAGTGCGGGCTTTTAAATATGCGACGACGCCGTGACAGGCGCTGGTTTCGTGATCGTGCCGAAAATGTACTTGGAGTGAAAGCCCTCATAGTTATTGATTCTGTTTTTCAAAGCCAAAGTGACATTTCATTAATCGAGATAAAATGTGAAGCGAAGAGTATATGCAAAGCGCTCAAACTAAAACAGCCTTTCCAACGTTCACCCCAGTAGAAACCAAAGTCCGGAAATGTTCCTTCGGCGCAAAAACACGGAAAGTCGATTGCCCCTTGCGAGTCATCTTTTTCTGAAAAGGGAACGTGGCAAAAATCCTTCGCTTTATTTTCGCGAGAAAGGGTAAATTTTCTAACTGCCGACGACCACTCCTTACTGAAAGATTCAAACGAAGTTCGCATGCTGTGAAAGTGTTTCGGTTCGTTGATGACTTTTAATCTTCATAGATTGCAATGACATCGAATTTCGCAGTATAGTCAACAACGTATTCTCCACTTTAAGAAAGAGCTTAAAACCATCAGAATTAAGCCACGAGCTTCGCTCAGAAGATTTCTTAAGATTTTTGGACCTCCGTCTATTTTCTTCGTCCCATCATGTTTGCTTGGCATACGAACGAAAGCCAAATAAACCACATTTTCAACCCCAATCAGTGCATTCGAAGTTAGTTAAAAGATGCAGAGATAAGCTATTTCTCAGGAATGGTATCACTAAGTCCTGCCCGCGTATCTCGCCTATATACTAGCTTTGATAGTCAAATCTCGAAGCACCCGACGGAGATAT